>JAHBCN010004846.1:0-60080 GCA_019359885.1 Listronotus oregonensis | reverse complement strand
CGCTGCTGCGCGCGGCAAAAGGGGTGTGAGCAGCGTTCGGGGGGCCTTCTTCTTCCCCTGCTTCTTCTCCGGGCTTGCCGCTGGTGCCCGGTTTTTTCCCCCCTGGTCGGAGGGGGGGGGGGGGCGGTCCGGCACCGTCGTCCCGGAGGAGGAACCCCGCTGGCGGCCTGCGCGTCGCCCGGGTTTTCCAGTGCTCCCCCGGGGGCTCCCCCCTCCTGTTCCCGACGCTCAGCCTCCGCTGGGCCTTAAGCTCCTTGATGCCAAAAGGAAGTCGGGGTCGTCGTGGGGCCCTTGGTGGTGGGCTGCCGGGGCTTCTGAGGCCCGGGGGGGGGAAACTGCGTGTTCGGGGCCGGGGGCGTTTTCCCCTTTTGGCCCCACGCCTTCCACAGCACATGCGTAATCACGAGCCAACGATCCCTAGACCCCCATTTTTTTCGACCTCCTGTCGGCGTAGGGGTGGGGGGGAGCGTGTCTTCCCCCCAACCACCGCACGGCCCTGCGTCGATCCCGGGTGTGAATCCGTTCACCTGGGGAAATCGCAGTTTCCCCCTCCGGGGGGCTTTGGGGCCTGCCGTGGGGGGGTTGGGGGCCTTGTGGACGAGAACAGCACCAGGTCGACAATGCGACGGCCCAACCGCCCGGGGCCCTTTCCCCCGGGGGCATGGCGCGACACCCGGGGCTCGCCCGCCTGCTGGTGTTCGTGGGGCCGTGATCTATCCTCGCGACCTGCTGGGGATGGGGCGTCGTTCCCGCTGCTGTGATGCCCTGCTCGCGCGTTGTCGCGCTGCCGCTGTCGATGCTCCTGTTCAAGAACCGCGGCTGCGGGTCTGAACAATCGCGGTCCGCGACGCCGGGCGTCGGCGGGAACAATGGGGGCGCCAGAACCCCTGGACTGAGCCCCCGGGTCGACGGCACCTACGCCAGCAGCATCCGATGAACATCGCCGCCGACCACCACCCCCCGACCGGTGAGCCCACACCGGGATGACTCCGCCCTGGCCCCCTTCCCCCGGGAGCGGGCGACGAAAACGGCACCGCCCCCGGGCGATCAGTGCGCAATGCCGGCGGCGGACACCCCCCCGGTGACGACCACCGACACCGGCCAAAACGCGACTAGAGCCCGGGTGGGGCGGCCCCCGGGATGCCGCGGGGTCGTTTCCCCCGGCCTCCCTGTCGGGGGGATGTCCGCGGTTGTTCACCAGGTTCACCGACGCGGACAGGCTGCCAGCCCACGGCCGAAAAGCCCCCCAGCGACCGTGCCGGACTGGGGTAACTCGGTACCGGTCACCGCGACAAGGCCGGAACCGGCGGCGACCTCGCCCAGGCCGCGGGGTAGGGGTTCCCCCCGGTGAGAACCGGCGCCCGGATGCAGAGGGCCCGGAATCAGCCCCAGGCGGACGGGGGACGGACCCCCCCTGCCCCCCGGCGGCCGAACTCGGAACGGGCGTACTTCACCCCTCCGGCCCCCCCCGGACCGGGGTGGTCCAGGGCCCGGTCCGGTGTTCCCCGGATGCCGTCGGGTAGTCGTTGGCGTAGTTGACCCCGATGATGGGGCCCTCGACCCCCCCGGCGAGCAGTGCCGGTCCGGGGGCCTGGCCTCGTACCGGCCCGCGGTGCCGGCGAGGCCGGGGCCACGGCGTTTGGGCCCCGGTGTGGGGCCGCGCCCGGGTCAGCCAGTCGCGGGTGGCGGTGTTCTCGGACAGATTCCCCTGACGGTGTGCCTGGGGTCGCCTGGCTGTTCAGTGCCCCAGCCTAGTCCCAGTTCGGCGCGGGCGGCCCGGCGGTCGACCTTCCGGGGCCGGTGGTCGGTAGCTGCCGGACGCTGCGGACCCGGGGGTCAGGTGCGCCGGGTGTCGGCGTCCTTCATCCCGCCCCCGGTCGCCTCGGGGGGTTCGCCGGGGTCGGGGGCGGTGACCTCCACGGAGCGACGACGATCTCACCCCAGTCGGGTCGGGGGTCCGACGCCGGCCGGGGGCCCCCGGGGCCCCGGCCGGCCCGGTCCTCGGGGGATCTTCAGGCCCCGTTCCCCCGTCCCCGGCCCCCCCGGGCGGACTCCTCGGTGCGGTTTGATGGGGCGGAAAAGGACCCGCGGGGAAGGGCCCCCACGGGGGCCCCGGCGTTGCAGTAGCCCCCCGGGCCCCCGTCGGTCCGGAAAAGGTCCCCCGGTGTCCTCGTCGACGGACACCCCCAACGCCCGGCCCCCTGCCTGCCGCCGGCGGGGCCCCGGACCGTACGTCAGGACGATCGGGAAACCCTGCCCCCCTCGTCGGCAAGTTCGGCACTCGTCGCGGCCCCACCGACGAGGATGGCGGCGAGTCGCGCAGGGCTCCGGCCCCGTGGCGTGACCGCGCAGCTTTTCGGTACCAGTGACGTATGCAGGTCCTGTGCCGGGTATGCGGCACGCAACGCCGCGGTGGCCCGGGTAAGCCGGGGGTGGCCGGCGGGCGGCGGGGGGGGTACCGGCTGCGGCGCGCAGGTCCCTTCCCGGCGATGTGGTGCGGGGGGGCGCCGAACCCCAGGGGCCGGCGACGTCCCGGACCGGCGGGCCATGCTCGCCGTCGCCTCGGCGGACGGGGGGTTCGATGCCCGCGGCGGGCCCTTTCGGGGCGCCGGTGGACCCAGGTGCAGGCGATGAGCGTCCGGGAGCCTCGTCGGGGGTCCGCCCGTGTCGGTGCCGTCCGGCGACATCGCCGTGGGCTCGCCCTGGTCGGGGGGCCGGGGGACCCCGCGCCGGCGAGGCTCCTCGGCCCGGGGGCGGCGGCGGCGACGCTGCGGGGATCGAGGTCGGGGAGCCAATTCCCCCCCCTCACGCTACCCCTGCCGGCGGTGATCAGGCCAGCGGCCCAAGGGGCCCCTGGTGCAGGCTGCGGCCGCTCCCCCCGACGGCCGACCCCCGGGGGCACGGAAAGCCGTCCGTACGTCTGGGGCGTGGCGGTGTGGCCCTCGTCGATGAGGAGGGCGAGGAAACGGGTGCGGGGGCAGCGCCGCCGTGTCGTAGTGCCGCGACGCCGAGGCACGCAGGTGAGAACACCCGGGTGGCGGGGTCGGTGTGTTCGGGCCGGACGGGGGGGGGGCGGTGTCATCGTGTCCCGGGCCGGTTGGGTCCGCCGCGCCCCGGCTGTTCCCCCCCCCCGCTCGGGGCGGTTTCCCGGGGGAGGGCCGAGAACGTGCTGTCGGTGGGGGTGTCCCCCCGTCGCCGGGCCCGGTACCAGTCGAGGAGGCGGGCCAGCGGCCGGGTGACGGACAGGGAGGATGGGACATCACTTCCTTTTCCCTCAGGCGGGGCGACCGGACGAAAATTGACAATGCCCACAGATGGTAGCCCAAACAAGGGGGGACGTCAAGTATTGTCGTTGTTTCCCTGCGTGGGGGGGAAGTTCGGAGTGGGCGTCAGTGTCCCCGGCCTGTCCGGCGGTGCCAAACGTCCCAGCCGAAGGCGGGGTAGATCCGGCCCGGGGTTTCCACAGCGGGCCCCACGACGATCGACAGGGCGATGATGCCGAAGATGACGACGGCGGGGGTGCGACCCCGGGGGGCGGTCTGTGCGGCTGTCCCGGCCGTCTGTACCGTCCGGGCTGCTCGTGCTCGGGCCCCAGGGGGCGGATGCCGACCCCGAACAGGTCGGCAGACCGGCCCCGCACGGGTCCGGCGATGGTGACCTGGAGCAGGGATTGAGGATGGTCATGGTAGTTCTCCCTCTGGTGCTGGTGCCGGCCGCGTGGCCGGCGGGGGTCGAGCACAGGCGGGGTCGCCGTCGTCCCCGGGTCACTGCTGACGCTGCCGGTGCTGCCGGCACCGCCGCCCCGGCCTGCCCCGGGGGGTGGCACCGACACCAGCGCCGACGCCGGCACCGGCGAGGGCGTGGACGAAGGTGTCGCTCTCCTGTTTCCGGGGGTGCGTCGGCGTCCTGCCTGGAAGGTCGCCCCACCCGGGCCCCGGGCGCCAGGCCGTGCTCTCCCGTCCTCGTTGACGTTGTCGGCGTACCGGCCTTCCCTGCCTTGTACACGATCAGGCCGACACCGGCGACCAGGATCAGGAAGGAGAACGAACCGACGGCCATCGACGTCGCCTCGGCAAGGGGTTTGGGCGCGTCCAGACCAGCCAGGAGACCGCCGCGGCCAGCGGCGGGGGGGGTGATCCCGGCGATGCCCAGCGTCCGGGGACTCCCAGCGCACCTTGGCGCCGGGGTTGCCCCCGCCGGGCCCCCGGGTCGAGCCGGTGGCCACGTGGGTGGTGGACAGTGCCATGCCCATGTGTGCGGGGCAGGATGATGGCGGCGGAAGACGTCTCGGGGGCCATGCCCTGCGGGGGGGTGTCTCGACCAGGCCCTTTCCCGGGGGCGGATGACGCGCCAGCCGCCCGCGTAGGTGCCGGCCGCGATGGCGACGGCACAGCTCGGGGGCCCCGAAGGGCATGTCCCCGGCGTCGAGGTTCCCGCGGCACGAGCGCGAGGAAATCACGCCCATCGTCTTCTGGGGTCCGAGGTGCCGGGGCCAGGGCCACGAGGGGCCCAACCGATCTCCCCCACCGGAAGGGTTGCCCCCTCGCCCTCCGGGTCCGCCGGGTGAGCAAACGCCGGCGGTGCCGACGGCGGGGACCAACCGGATCACGGGGGCCTGCCGGGCGAGATCTTCTGCAGGACGCCGTCCCACACCACACCCCGGGGCGCCGAGTCGGCGATGGCGGCGCCGATGAGGCCGCCGAAAAGGGGGGGGGAGGAATGGACGGAAGCCCGGGGCCAGGTGAACGGTTCCACAGGATGCCGCCGATGAGTCCGGCGAAGACGACGAGGAGGGTTTGGGCCTCCGCGACGCCTGAGGGGGAAGTCCCCCGGTTCACGATCCCTTGGCCACGGTTTGGCGACCTCCACCGGAGGAACGCTCCGCGAGGTTCAGCAGGCCGGCCAGGGCGACCGCCGTCTTCGGCTTCAGGGCTTTGGTGGCGATGGAGGGGCCCCTCGCGTTGGCGGTGTCGTGGAAGCCGTTGGTGAAGTCAACGCCAGGGCGGTCCCGATCCGACGAAGGATGAAATATCACCAAATACCCCCTATCGGGGAAATCACTCTGCCAAAAAAAGGGGGGGGGAAAAAGGGGGGGAAAAGTGTTCACTTAAGTAGTGGTCTTTTCGGGATAGTCGCAGGTCCCCGGGGATGCGTGGTTGGCACCGACAACGGATCAGATAAACAGTGGGTGAATTAAAAGGGAAATTCCGCAGGTGTGCTACAGGAGTGACCTGCGGGGATCACGGGGGCGCTGATCGTTGACAGATCCCATGGTCACGGTTCCCCCCGGGGAAAAATCACCGAGGATTCCCCAGATTCACAGCTTCCACTCAGTAATAGGGGGAACTCGCCCCGCGGGTGCCCGCTTCTCCAGGAACAGTCGCGGCCCTCCACGGCCTCATCCGTCATGTACGCCAGACGTGTGGCCTCACCCGCAACACCTGCTGACCCATCAGGCCTCGTCCGGGAGGTTGAAGGCGAACTTCAGCATCCGCTGGGCGGTGGGGGACTTCCCGTTGATCGCCCGCGCCCACTCGACGGCGGTCTCCTCAGCTCGGCGTGGTCGGGACCTCGTTGACCGCACCCATCTGCATCATGCGCTCGGGGGAGTCGACCGTCCCAGGAAGAAGTCTCCCGGGCGAACTTCTGTCCCACCTGCTTCGCCAGGTACGCCGCGTACCCGGCGTCGAAGGTCCGACGTCGGCGTCGGTCTCTTGAACTCCGTGCTCCGGGAGGCGATCTGAGGTCACCACGACGTGCAGGGGTGTCCGCCGCCGGCCGCCACCCGTTGACCACGGCGTGACGATCTTCGGCATCGTCCGGATCAACCGCTGCACCTCGAGAATGTGCAGGCGTCCGCCCTCTGCCTTCACCCGCGCCTCGTCGACCTTGTCGGCCGTCGCCGCGTCACGTCGCCGTCGTGGTCGGTGGCGTACTGGTAGCGAGCGTCCCCGGATACGCTGGTCGCCGCCGGAGCAGAACGCCCAACCGCCGTCCTTCGGGCTGGGGCCGTTGCCGGTCAGCGGGACGGTGCCCACGTCCGGCGAGCGTCGGGCGTGGTCGAGCGCGCGGTAGAGCTCGTCGACCGTGTGCGGGCGGAAGGCGTTGCGCACCTCGGGACGGTCGAAGGCGATGCGCACGATCCCGTTCTCACGCCCCTCTCCCGCATGCCGGTGGTAGGTGATGTCGTCGAAGTCAAGCCGGGGACCTCGCGCCACTGGGACGGGTCAAAGGGTTCTCAGTCATGCCACCATCGTAGGGTGTGGGCATGGACACTCCCGCGCTTCCGGCACTATCCGAGCTCACCGACCGCGCCCGCGTGGTCACCTGCCCGCTGCGTGTGCCGTTCCGCGGGGTCACAGAGCGCGAGCTGATGCTCCTCGAGGCACCGTCCGGCTGGGTCGAGTGGTCGCCGTTCCTGGAGTACGGCGCCGAGGAGTCGTCCCGCTGGTTGCGCAGCGCCGTCGACCTGGGCTGGGGTCACATCCCCGAGCCGTCCCTGAGCTCGGTGGAGGTCAACGCCACGATCCCGGCGGTGGACGTCGCCGCCGACCCGGAGGCCGTGCCGCGCCTGCTGGAGCGCTACCCCGGGTGCACGACCGTGAAAGTGAAGGTCGCGGAGAGGGGACAGACGCTGGAGGACGACCTGGCGCGGGTGCGCGCCGTGCGCGAGGCGCGTCCCGGCATCGCCGTCCGGGTCGACGCCAACGCCGGCTGGACGGTGGACGAGGCCTTCGAGGCCGCGACCGCGCTGACCGACCCGTCGCGCGGCGGCGGGCCCCTGGACTACGTGGAGCAGCCGTGCGCCACGGTCGCGGAGCTCGCCGAACTGCGCCGGCGCCTTGGCTCCCGGGAATGATGGTCCGGGTCGCCGCCGACGAACTGATCCGCAAGTCCACCGACCCCCTCGCCGTGGTCCAGGCCGGGGCCTGCGATGTCGCCGTGCTCAAGGCGGCACCGCTGGGCGGGGTGGCCCAGGTCAGGGCGATCGCCGAGGAGATCGGACGGTTCGGGGTCGCCGTCACCGTGTCCTCCGCCCTGGAATCCGCCGTAGGCATGTACGCCGGGCTGTTGGCCGCCGCCAGTCTGCCCGGCTACACCGACGACGAGGACATGGTCGTGGCACCGCAGGCGGCGGCCTGGCCACCGGCTCGTTGTTCGCCGAGGACGTCTGCGCGCCCGAGATCGTGGACGGGCGACTCGCCGGACCCCGGGTCAGCCCGGATCCGGACCGGCTCGCGACGCTGGCCTCGCCCGCCGGTCGTCGGGACTGGTGGTTCGACCGCCTCGCCGCGTCCTACGCGCACCTGTGGGAGCGCACACCCCGGAAAAGTCTGTCACCGTGCAGGTCTGAGGCCCCGGAACGCGCACGGTGACAGACTTTCCGTAAAAGGTCGGATGAGCGACAGCCACGACACGATCCAGTCCGGGGGGCCCGGGCGAACAACCTGAAGAACATCGACGTCGACATCCCCAAGGGAAACTCACCGTGGTCACCGGTGTCTCCGGCTCGGGCAAGTCGTCCCTGGTCTTCGGGGCCGTCGCCGGAGTCCCCCCGGCTCATCGACGAAACCTACAGTGCCTTCATCCAGGGCTTCATGCCCAGCCTGCCGCGCCCGGACGTGGACGTCCTGGAGAACCTCTCACCGGCGATCATCATCGACCAGGAACGCATGGGCGCGAACTCACGCTCCACCGTCGGCACCGCCACCGACGCGTCCTCCTCGTCCGTATCTTGTTCAGCAGGCTCTCTGAGCCGCACGTCGGGCCTCCGGCCACTTCTCCTTCAACCTCCCCGAGGGCTGGTGCCCGACCTGTGAGGGCACCGGCGTGGTCGCCACGCTGGACCTGTCGGCATTCCTCGACGAGTCGAAGTCGCTGAACGATGGCGCGATCGACGCGCCGGGCTTCGGCGTGGGGGACTGGTACTGGTCGTCCTACGCGAAGAACCCGCGCCTGGACCCGGACGTCCCGGTCCGCGACTTACACCCAGGAGCAGCGCGAGTTCTTCCTCTACGCCCCGTCGCAGAAGATCAAGGTCGCCAAGGAGGACAACAGCGGCTTCTCGACCCTCAGCTACGACGGGCTGGTCACCCGCATCCGCCGCCTGTGGATCGACCGCGACACCCCGCCGAAGCAGAAGCAGATCGTGAACTTCGTGGATCGCATCAGCACGACCGGCCCGTGCCCGGACTGCCACGGCACCCGCCTCAAGGAGGCGTCGCGCACGGCCACTGTCGCCGGACGCACCATCGGCGAGTGGAACTCCACACAGGTCACAGAGCTCCGCGAGCTCGTGCTGGCGCTGGACGCCGAACCGTCGGTCGCGCCCGTGCGGGCCAACCTGCTCGGCATGCTCGACAACCTGGTCGACGTCGGCCTGGGCTACCTCAGCCTCGACCGCCCGGCGGCACGCTGTCCGGCGGCGGGCGCAGCGGGTGAAGATGATCCGGCACCTCGGCTCGCCGCTGTCGGACGTGACGTACGTCTTCGACGAGCCGACGATCGCCTGCACCCGCACGACATCGACCGGATGATCGGCCTGCTGCGCCGCATCCGGGACAAGGGCAACACGGTCCTCGTCTCGAGCACAAGCCGGAGGTCATCGAGGCCGCGGACTATGTCGTCGACATCGGACCGGGATCCGGTGAAGGCGGTGGACAGGTGGTGTTCTCCGGGACCTACGACGAACTGCGTGGTGCGGACACCGTCACCGCCCGCTCGCTCGACCACGGTGCGGCGCTGCGCGACGCGGTGCGTGGACCGTCCGGCGTGATCTCCCTGGAGCACGTCAACGACAACAACCTGCAGGACGTCTCGGTCGACGTGCCGCTCGGCGTACTGACCGTGGTCACCGGTGTCGCCGGCTCCGGGAAGTCGTCCCTGGTCCCGGCGGTCTGACCGGGCACGACGGCGTGACCGTGGTCGACCAGTCCGGCATCCGGGGGTCCCGACGCTCCACCCCGGCGACCTACACCGGGGTACTCGACGCGTCCGTAAGCTCTTCGCGCGGGCGAACAAGGCCGCCGGCGCCACACCGGCACACTTCAGTCCGAACTCGGACGGGGCCTGCCCGGTCTGCAACGGCCTCGGGGTGGTGTACACCGACCTGGCGATCATGGCCGGGGTGTCGACCCCCTGCGAGGAATGTGGTGGGCGGCGATTCCGTCCCGAGGTCCTGGAGTTCACGCTGGCGGGACGCACCATCAGCGACGTGCTGGACATGACCGTGCGAATGGCCCGGGACTTCTTCGCTGACGACTGTCGTCCAGCGCGGCGTCCCGCGGTGTCTCGGAGGTACTGGACAGGCTGATGCAGGTCGGCCTGGACTACCTGCGGCTCGGGCAGCCGCTGAACACCTGTCCGGCGGCGAGCGCCAGCGCCTGAAGCTGGCGGCGAAGATCGGGGACGGACTGAAGGGACCGACGGGACGGCCGTGATCGTGCTCGACGAGCCGACCTCCGGTCTGCACCTGGCGGACACCGGCACCCTGGTGACGATGATGCAGTCCCTGGTGGACGACGGGTACAGCCTCGTCGTCATCGAGCACAACATGGCGGTGATGGCGGCGGCCGATCATCGACGTCGGCCCCGGTGCCGGACCGGAGGCCGCGTGGTCTTCTCCGGCGCACCGCGGGACCTGGTGGCGTCCGGCACGTGACCGGGCAACATCTGGCCCGCGCCGTGGGGCGGTAGTTTCCGGAGCTGCCCGGAGCTGCCCCGCCGCGTCCTCGCCCCCATAATCGTGGAAAAGTCTGTCGCCGTGCAGCCCTGGGTGCCTCACGCGTGCACGGGAACAGACTTTTTCGGCGCGCGGGGAACGGCGACAAGGTCCCCGGTGCGACGTTATCCCAGATTGCCCGTCGCCACCCCGGTACGGCCCCGGATGGTGTGAGATAGCCCGGGGAGAGACCAACCAGGGGAGGGCGGCAGTGACAACACGGGGACACGAGCACAGGGGATGCAGGCATCACCGTGGATGCGCCACTTCATGCAGGCGGAACAGGAGGGGCGCATTCCGCCTGGTGCCGGCCCGCTGTACACACGCCGGGTCGTGCCGTCGCTGTTGCCCGTGGCACGGAAGGATCTTGTCGCCGCCGGAATGCGCAGGTCGAGCATCCTGTCGTTGTACACCCCGGTGACCAGGAGTCTGCTCCTGCCACGTCCGCTGGCGGACCTCCCGGAGAAGCACGGGATCGACGGGCTGGACCGGTCTTCGCCACCGGACGCGGTGACGACCCGGGACTGTTCGTGCACGACATCGTCAGCCGCGCCCGGGCGCCGCGGCGGAGGCCCGGTGCGATGATCGGCGGGTGGGCGGCACTGGGTATTCACGGGCTGCCGTACTGGGCGGACGCTGCTCCGGTGCTGCTGCATTCACGTCGCCTGTCCCCGTCGGGCCCGGGCAGGACAGCCTCTGCGTCGAGGACCCCGCGGCGCCCGTCGTACGGGCGTGGCCGAAGGGTGTGGACCCGGTGTTTCCGATCCGGTGGTACCGGGACTCGCGGTCGTGCCGGTGGAGGTCGCTGCGGCACAGTGCCTGGCTGCGGTGGTCGGTCAGCGGCACACCTGGTTCGCCGCCGGTGTCAATGGGCTGAGCCTGGCAGGGATTCGCGCGGTGCAGCTCATCGACGCACTCCGCCAGTGCACCGTTCTCGGCATCGGGGAGCTGGTGGAGGGGTGCGCGCGCCGGGTTGACGCGGACACGGCACGGCGACTGACGGACATGTCCGATTCCGGCGCGCAGTCGCCTCAGGAGACGTTGCTGCGGTTGGTCGTGCGGGACCTGCTGCCGGACGGATACGCATGGATGTCGCAGGTCGAGGTGTCGTGGGGTCCCCGACGCAAGGACCGGACGGTCCTGGCGTGCCCCGAGTTGAAGGTGGGGCTGTACTACGACGGCGGAGCCATGCCGACCGTGCTCAGAGGACCACAGACTTCGTGCAGGTCCAGGAGCTCAGGGACATGGGGTGGGAGACGGTCCGGGCGGACTGGTCGTTGCTGCACGGTGACCGGGGGGCGCTATCTGACGCAGGTGGGCAATGCGTTGACGCGAGCTGCGTCCACCACGGATGCTGAGCCGGCGGCGACGCGTCCCGTCCCGTCGTGTTCCCGGAAATGTCTGTTCCCGTGCAGCTGTGCGCTCCCAGGACTGCACCGCCACAATTTCCCGCCTCTTTTTCGGTGTGTCCGTGACCGCCGGGTAGCGTCTGGAAGTGTGACTGATCCGATCGACCCTGCTGACCCCGCCTCTGACGCCTCTGACGCCCCTGACGCCGCCGCTATCTCAGCCGCTCCCGCCGCCGCGACGCGGTGTGGCTGCACTGGTGGTCGACTCGTTCATCGCCAACGGTGTCACGGAGGCGGTGGTCTGCCCGGGATCCAGGTCGGCCCCGCTGGCGCTGGCGTTCGCCGAGGCCGACCGGACCCACCGGCTCCGGCTGCACGTGCGGAGGACAGCGCCCGGGTTCGTTCCTGGCGTTGGGCCTGGCCAAACGGTCGGGGCGTGCGGTACCGGTGGTTGCCTGGGGACGGCGGTGGCAAAAGCCTGCCCGCGATGGTGGAGGCGACCGCTGCCGGGGTGCCGTTGATCGTCGTCTCGGCGAACCGGCCGTGGGACATGCTCGGCTCGGGCGCGAACCGGGGCGCCGACCAGGTCGGCATCTTCGGTTCCCACGCGGTCGAGGTTGTCGGGATCGACGCCGCTGTCCGTGCTGACGTCGGAACCGATGGAGACGGTCCGCCGGCACGTCGCACATGCCGTCCTCCGGGCGACGTCCCCGGTCGGGGCGGGGTGTGCAGGTCGACATTCCCTTCACCGAGCGTTGGTGCCGTCGTCGACGACGGAGGTCAGCTTCGCCGCGAGGGAGGTGGCAGGGTGACGGAGGAGCCGGAGGCACCCGTCGCAGGGCGTCCTGCGCCCCCGCTGCAGCCGTCGGCGGTGGTGGACCTGTCCCGGCGGACGTTGGTCGTGGCCGGTGATGTGCGGGACACCGTGTGGGCGCAGCAGGTGTGTGACGAGCTCGCCGGGGTGCCGACGATCGCCACCGGGGGCGCCGGCCCCTGATGTCCCGGTGCATCCTGCGGCGGCGGGTCTCTTCGCCGCTGAGATCGGGGCAGGTGTCGGTAACGGTGCGTACCGTGCGCAGATGCGTCCCGAGCAGATCGTGCTCGTCGGACGCCCGACGTTGCACCGGGGATCGCGCGGCTGCTGGCGGATCCGGCGATCCGTGTTCCCGGTCTCGGACCGTGCGACAGCCCCGCGGTGGGCCGCACGGACGTGGACCCGGCCGCACCGTTGCACGGCGTGACCGTGACCGGTGATCATCCGCGGGGGTGGGTGCGCACGTGTACGGCGGCGGGGAGAGGTCGCTGCCGAGGCCGTGCGAGACGAGATCTCGGAGGAGGAGTTCACCGGTCTGCCATGTGGCGGCGGCGGTGACGGACAGCCTGTCCGACGGGGACGCGGTGGTGCTCGGGCATCCTCCGCGGTACGCGACGCGTCCCTGACGGGGCTGCCGTTCCCGGGGTGCGCGTCGTCACCAGCCGGGGTGCCGCGGGCATCGACGGGACGGTGTCGACGGCGGTGGGGGTGGCACTGGCGCATGCGGGGTGAGGAACCGGCCTGATGCGCGCACCGCGCACGGTGGCGTGAGGGGTGACCTGACGTTCCTGCACGACATCAACGGACTGTCGGCGGGCCCCGGGAACCGCGCCCGGAGAATCTGGTGATCGTGGTCTCCAACGACGACGGCGGCGCGACTTTCGAGACGCTCGAGGTCGGCGTGCCGGGGCTGCGGACGTTCGACGACGGCGTCTCCGCCTTCGACCGGGTGGTCGGCACCCCGACCGGTGCGGACCTGGCGGCGTTGTGCGCCGGCTACGGGGTCGCACACCAGCGTGTGGAGAATCTGCGGGAGTTGGGTCTGGCGCTCGAGGACCATGCCGAAGGTGCTGGCGGGCTCCTGGTGGGGAGGCCGCGTGTCCCCGCACCACGGGAACGGATGCACCGGGCACTGACTGAGAAGACCACGGTGACTCCGGCGGGGCGGGGTAGGGGTCGTGCTGACTGTCTCCGTCGTTCCTGCGGTCGTCCCGTCCGGCGCGGGAGACCGTCCACCGCCGGTGATCCAGGCGGTGC
This sequence comes from Listronotus oregonensis, assembly GCA_019359885.1. Classification (NCBI taxonomy): domain Eukaryota; kingdom Metazoa; phylum Arthropoda; class Insecta; order Coleoptera; family Curculionidae; genus Listronotus; species Listronotus oregonensis. Next base: position 46,939 of record JAHBCN010004846.1, on the reverse strand, counting down.
TGGCGCTGTCCGCTGGCGACCGCGGTGTGCGGGATGATGTTGTCAACGCGGCGGTCGCGACGCGAAGATCTCCGGGACCCGCGGTGTCGCTGTGGCGGACGCTTGCCGACGGGTCGACGACCCTGGTGCGTTTCCGTGACGACACCGGCGTCTTACCACCAGCCGGACCGGGGCTGAAGTATCCGACCGGACTGTCGCGTGGTGACCGGGTCTCGTCGACTACCAGCGTTCCGACACGGAGAACGAAGGTCCAGGGCCGGGGTGGACCTTGTCGGTCATCCCGCACTGTCGGTTGGCTGGTGTCGTTGGTCGTGACAGGGCTGATGTTCGTCGCGGTGCAGTGGTGGTGGCGTCGGGGGAACGCGGGGAGAGGACGACGGTCGCAGACCGATCGACTGGAGGCTGGGTCAGCGTTCGAGCCAGCCTGGAGAAGAACCCGAACGACGTCGCCCGCATGTTCGACGCCGTCGGAAGAACACGACCTGACCAACACGGTGCTCTCCTTCGGGCAGGACCGCGTGTGGGCGGAAGCGCACCCGGCGTCGTCTCGACCTCGCCCGGGGGACAGGGTCCTCGACTGGCGGCAGGGACCGCGGTCTCGACGGTGGAGCTGTCGGAGTCCGGCGCCTGGTGCGTGGCCGCGACTTCTCCCGGGATGCTCGCCGCGGGCAAGACCGGGACGTTCCCAAGGTCTGCGGCGACGGGATGAACCTGCCGTTCCCGGACGACACCTTCGACGCCGTCACCATCAGCTTCGGGCTGCGCAACATCGTCGATCCTGCGCGGGGCTGCGCGAGATGGCACGGGTCACCAAGGCCCGGGGGCGGCTCACGGTCTGGAGTTCTCCACCCCGGTGGTCCCGGTGTTCCGCACGGTCTACATGGAGTACCTCATGCGTGCGCTGCCGGCGGTGGCCCGTGCGGTGTCCTCGAACGCGGAGGCCTACGTGTACCTGGCGGAGTCCATCCGCGCCTGGCCGGACCAGGAGGCCCTGGCCGCGCTGGTCAACGACTCCGGCTGGGAGGGCTGCGGCTGGCAGAACCTCACCTTCGGCATCACCGCGCTGCACAGCGCGACGAAGCCGCTAACCGGGTGCCGGTTCGGGCACCAGTCAGGCGCCGAACAGGGGACGTGACTCCGCGTGCCAGAAGTGGTCGTGGGCGCTGCTGAGCCTGCCCGCGGCGAGCCAGGTTCGGGCGGTGAGGTCGGTGTCCTCGGGGGTCACGAGATTGCCCATCAGCCGGGCGGCGGAGCCCATCAGGTGGCCGGCGAGGGGGCCACGCATCCCCAGGGGCCGAGCGCGGCGAGGAGGCCCGGCATCGTCAGCAGCGTCGCCGCGCGGCGTGCGAGGAGAATGCGTCACCGTAGCGTCCCCGCAGGTGGGACGCCACATGTGGCGGAGTCCGTCGGGGAGGTGTCGGCGTCGGGCAGCATGTCGACCAGGTCCACGGCGGACTCGAGGGCGTAGTCGATGCCTTCCCGTTCAGCGGGTTGACCAGGGCGGCGGTGTCTCCGACGGCCGCCCAGTTACCCGGCCACCGGGTGACCGCCCCGCCCATCGGAAGCAGGGCGCTGGCCACCCGGGTTGGTCGCCGAGGTCCCAGTCGTCGCGGCACTGGGACGCGTAGGATGCCAGCAGTCTGCGTACGTTGCCTTCGCGGGGCGCCTCGACGTGGAGGGCACCGCACCCGAGTTCACCGCGGAGCCGTGTTCGCCGTCGGTGCCGAGGGGAAGATCCAGCCGTAGCCCGCTGCGCGACGCCCTCGGCGTCCCGAAGCTCCAGGTGGAGGATCCAGGCTCGTCGCCGAAGGGGTGGGGCAGTAGGAGCGGGCGGCGACACCGTGCACGAGACCACGTAGCCACTGGACCCGAGGGAGCGGGCGAGGCCGCTGCGCACTCCTTCGGCCAGTACGAGGTAGCGGCAGCGCACGGTGGTGCCGTCGGCGAAGTGGACGGCCCGCACGCGTCGCGCGCCACCGAGCAGGTCGGTGTCGACGTCCACGGCCTTGAGCCCTGTCCGCAGCCGTGCGCCCGAGGACACGGCCAGTTCCACGAGGGCGGTGTCGAAGTCGGTGCGGGCACAGCCGTCCCCACGCGGGAAACTCCGGGTGCTCGGGCCACGGTGCGGTCACCGACCCGCCGAACCCGTGGAGTTTGAGTCCGCGGATGTGCGGCCGTCCGGCGTCGACGTCGACGAGGTCGGCGGCGCCGAGCGTCTCGAGTGCGTGGACGGCACGGGGCGTGAGTCCGTCGCCGCAGGTCTTGTCACGGGGACGTCCTGCATGTCGACGAGGAGGACGTCGCGACCTGCGAGGGCGGCCCGGTGTGCTGCGGCGGAACCCGCCGGCCCGGCACCGACGACGAGAACTTCGCACTCTGTGGCATTCATCGTCGACTATTGTGGCACGACCGGGTACCGGGGACGGTGATCGGCGAGACGGGACAGGACCGCGCTCGTCTGTGTCCGTGCGGAGGTGCTGGTCTACAGTAGCGGGGAGCAAGATTTTCCAGAGAAGACGTTTGACGGACAGAGGCTACGTAATTCATGGCAAGCACTAACTCGGATGTGCGGGTGGGGCTCGATCTCGGCGACGAGTACCTCAACACCGCCGTCCCGGACGGCCTGGCCCGGGTGGAGGCCAGGCTCCGCGAGGTCCTGTCGTCCGGAGAGAGCTTTCTCACCGACAAGATCAGCCACCTCGCGGTCTCCGGGGGAAAACGCTTCCGTCCGATGTTCGCCCTGCTGGCGGCGCAGTACGGTGACGGCGACAAGGGCAGCGACCACGCCGACGTGACCGACGCCGCCGTCGTCGTCGAGCTCACCCACCTCGCCACGCTCTACCACGACGACGTGATGGACGAGGCGGAGCGCCGGAGGGGTGCACCCAGTGCGAACGCGCGGTGGTCGAACTCCGTGGCCATCCTCGCCGGCGACTACATCTTCGCCGTCGCCTCCGGCCTGATGGCGGACCTCGGCACGGACACCGTCCGGCACTTCGCCGACACCTTCGGCGAGCTCGTCACCGGACAGATGCGTGAGACCATCGGTCCGCCCCAGGGCGACGACGAGATCGAGCACTACATGCAGGTGATCCGGAGAAGACCGGCGTTCTCATCGCCTCCGCCGGCTACCTGGGCGCGTTGCACGCCGGTGCGACCGGTGAACACCGTGACGCGCTGTTCCGCTTCGGTCGGCACCTGGGCCAGGTCTTCCAGATCGTCGACGACATCATCGACATCTGGTCTGATCCGGAGACGTCCGGCAAGACCCCCGGGACCGACCTCCGTGAGGGTGTTCACGCTGCCGGTGTTGTACGCGATGCGCGAGGACACGGCCGGCGGTGCGCGGTTGCGGGAACTGCTCACCGGTCCGGTGACCGACGACGATCTCGTCGATGAGGCGTTGACCCTCATCCGTGCCTCTGACGGACGTGAGCATATTTTGTTTTGTTAATAGTATGGTATTTAGTTTTAGGAGACGTTAAATTCCGGCCCTATTGCATGAATATGTGAAGTATTCTAATTGTCTGTAAAAAATAAAAAAAGTTATATCAAGTGGTTTCTAAGATATGCAATTGATTGATTGACTTATCCATTAACTCATCAAAATTATGGGAACTTCCCAAGAAAGCAGAAACTCTAAATTTGGTATGTAAAAGATATTAGGACACAAGTAAAAAAAAAAATCGTAGAAACTACACATTTTGCTACGAACGGCCCTAAAAAGTGGCGGAAAGAGGGATGGGAAGTTTGCAATCTGATTTAACCTGATTTTCTGAATCCGGGGTTTTTGAATTTGAGATGCAGGGAGGATTTTTCGGTTGTTCTTCCCAGAACGCCCCCCCTTTGGGTTCATCTGTAACTTTGTACGTGACGGGTTTAAAAGCATAAGAAACGGGAATAGTAAAATTTAAAAAAGTAAAAAAATGTTTTTTTCTTTTTTTCTTTTTTCCAAAAAAAAAAAAGATACATAAGCTCCAAACAGGATGAAAGGACAACGTCCTTTTATCAGAAAAAATTTTTAATTTAGAAAAATTGTAAATGAAGGAATTTTAGGTGCCCTATTATTAGGAAATTGTGGGGTTTTAAAATTGTCGGAAGGGCCTGTTGTCATTTAGCGTCCATCGATTTAAAAAAAATAAAAATTACAGATTTAAAGATAACATTTTGTTTAATAAATTTCAAAAAGAAAAAAGCCGAAAAAATGCATTTTTGTAGAGAAAAATGAAATTAAAATTCGAAAAACACTATGTGGTTAAGTTAAGTAAAAGGCCAGATTTTGCAACGTTGTCGGATCAATAAAAAGATTAGAATTCGGCTTTAAAGCATTAGGGATTAAATAATAATACACAAATTAAGAAAAATATATTAAATTTTTAAATAGGCTAATTATCTGAAAGCCCATTTTTGGCTATAAAAAATCAAAAAATTAAGATATCATTTTTTCATTTTGTTCGACGGCGCATTATGATAAAGAATATTTACAATTTAACGAGGAAAAACCAACCAGAACTGACCAGAAACTAACCAAGGTAATAGTTTGGAAGTGGTTGTTTGTTAGTTCTGGTTAGTTTTTTTTTAATAAAAAAACTTCATTTTTGTCAAACGGAAAAAACAACCTTTAATAATAACAAATTATTAAAAAACATCTGGCAACATTGCTTATTCAATCGTGTTAATCTAAATTTAATTTAATTAAAATATTTTTCCTTTTTGGTCTTTTTTTCTAATCTGAAGAAAAATAAGAAAATTAAAAATTAAACAAAAAATTATTTCTTTTCACGATTTTCACCATTGCCGCCAAAAAAAACCTACAAACATTGCTTCTTATGCTGTGAGAAAGTTCTGTACAAAGTTATAGACAAATCAAAGGGGAAGGGCGATTTCGGAAGTTTAGTCTTTAATGTTATTTATTAAATTCGTAAAAAATCATACTAAAAAACTTATGTGAAATAAGGCCAAGTTCCCATCTAAAAATCTCGGCCCCTTTATGTACTGAGATCTAAAATAACATTAAGTTCTTCTTTACCTTGGCACGTTTTTTTTTCTTATCTGTCTGTATAAATTAAAAAAAAAACTGTTTGGATTATTAAAAAAGAGCATTCATTATGACAGGTCAGTAAAAAACTTCCTAACTAAAAATAGAACTTGGTCTAATTTTAAATCAAGAGGCCAAGATTTTTGGATAAGAACTTGGTCCTTATTTGACATAGGTGTTTTTTGTATAATTATATTTTAACGAGTAATAGACGAGAATTTACCTTTTAAAGATAATAATAAATAAGCACGGTATTTTTCGATAACTTTTTGGCAAAGAGCAAGTGAGATTACAGACATTTTATTTTAAATTAAAGCAGTGTCTTAGGCTTATAATTGTTCAAATTGACCCATAAAAAAATATCTATTGGCGTCAAATCAGGACTCCTTGGTGGCCACGAAATGTCGCCTCTGTTAGAAATCAGCTTTTTTGGAAATTTTTTTTAACTACTGGCGGAGACTCATTGGAAGTGTGGCAAGTGGTTTCGTCTTGCTGCATCAACGTGTTTCGATTGTAGCCAGCGAATTCCTGCAGTTGTGATGCAGAAACTCGCGTAACATTATTACGTACTCATTAGAACGGGATGACAGTGACCGTAGGGCCTTCAAAAAAATAGGGCCCAATGATTATTTCCAACACCATTTTTATGGAATTATTTGCAGAATTTTTTTGAAATTATAAACATTGTTTTAAATTTAAAAAAAATGCATTAGCAGACAAAATCAAAAATAAAAAATAAAAATTTTTTTCCAGAAGTATACCTAGAAAAATCCTGAGAATTTAGCATTTTGATTATAACTCAATTGCATGTTACTTAAAATAAAGGTTTTAAAAAATACATAGTTTATGTTTTATAAAGTTTCGTGAATCTTTTATAGTTTTTGAGATATTGACGTTTAAAATTAAAAAAAAATGTTAATATCTGAAATTATGCCTTTTCTCGATTATTTGCTTTTTGACCCTCAATTTTGATTTTAGATTCGTATTCAGTGCGAAAAAATACGCCAGAAAATCTTAGTTCGTCACCCAGCACACACCACTTTTTTTGTGAACCTGTGTTATTAAAAAGCAATATTTAATAAGTTGCCTCTAGAAAATCTGCAATACATAAACAATGTCTAAATTAATTTTGAATATTCGATTAGACCCGTTAACAATAGTTTAGCTCGTTAGTTCATTGTTCCTGGACCACTCCGCTCAGACTATGCGGATTATGGATTTACCTAAATTGCGTTTCAATTAATGATGTATCGCTAAGAGCACATTTATTATTTACAGAGACGAAAGATAATTCTGGGTAATTTCTCGGTTATTGATATTAGTCATCGAATTTAATTAGAACAGTTTACACTGGACGATAAATCAATCATGAAACCTAATATTGGAATATGTCTCATCTATTACTTGAGCACAGTACTGAGGCTTTAGCGAGAAATTTTTTTGTTTAAATGTATATGCGTGTAAAAAAATTAAGGAACATATTTTAACCTTTCTTTGAAATATACTAAGTGACATAAAAATTTTGATATACATACACTTTTAAACATATTTGCTATATGTTTTTTCATATTAGGATTCGAACAATATGAAAAAGATAAAACACCGCAATGATCTAGGGATATATTTATTTCAAATGTAAAAGAGTTTTTATCGTGTTTAAATGTTTTGGGTTGGTAAAATATGTTAAGAATATTGATAAGAGATGGGGTTTTAATGTTTTTTTTATAAAAAATGGTCTTTTATTTTACGGGTTTAAAAATGGGACTTCTGCAAAAACTTATTTTTAAATCAAGTAGGTGGACATATCAGTTTTAAAATTTGAAAAAATTGGGGGCAGTATATTGTAATCCGGGAGATAGACTCCGTCTGTTACTTATTTATCATGCAAAGACGCCATCTTAACCGGGATGAAATGTTTCGAGCTGTTGGAAACTCTCTACACATCACAAACGTAATCTCAAGATTATGGGCACGTTTTCAAGAAACAGGTGATGTTTTAAAGACATCCAGGTCCATCACGGCTGACTCGGCCTGCTAAGATCGTTTTATTGTGCAAATGGCTAGAAGAAATCCCACAGTAACTGTTCAGAAATAATGAATCGGGTACGCGAAGCATAATATCGTAATTTCAAATTCTACAGTTCGGAACAGATTGATGAAAGGGGGACTGTAATAGACGACCATTGAGATGCCAGCCACTTTTCGCGCTGCTCGTTTAGCTTGGGCAACAGAACACGAGAATTGGACTAATAATCAATGGGCCCCAGTTCTTTTACAGATGAATCTCGGTTTGGGTTGCATCCGGATTCAAGAAGACTGAGGATATGGAGAGAACCGGATCAAAGAGTTGGGAAAAAGTGCAAGAGTCCACAGTTTTAAAAGGTGGACAGTAATGGTGTGGGCTGGAATACGACTCCCGGGAAAAACCGATCTCGTTTTGGTTTAACATTTTTAAACGCTCATCGATATGTGGAAGAGATTCTTCAACCATTTGTCTTACCCCATGCAAGACTTGTTGGACCCGATTTTTTATTGATGCACGACAACGCTCGTCCTCATGTCGCTGACATGCTGCACAAACAAGACAACCAAATCACCGTTTTGCCATGGCCTGCTCAATCACCTGACCTAAATCCAATCGAGCATGCATGGGGTATGCTACAAAGAACGGTTTTGCGTGAAAACCCCCTCAAATTTCCCGAACCAAGAACAACTGTTTGCGCGTTAAATGCTGCTTGGTTTGCCATAGCTCAGGGAAAATATGGAAAATTTTAAATTTTGAGTATGCCAAGAAGGTGTCGCGCAGTGATAAACTCAGAGAGTCATACTCGTTATTAAAAAATCATCATTATAAAAATTGGTATATGTTTAGAATATGACTTTTAATTTTGTGATATTTAGTGGAAATAAAAAAATGGTTGTACGCCACTGTAGTTTTTTTCTGGTATCTACATTTAATTAAAATATTACATTTTGTACAGAATATGATAAATTTCCAAAAATTATCTTTTGGCCATATATTTTTAAATTCTTTGATTTATATCCCTAAAAAGGAATATCCTTAGACCATTCCCGGTGTGTGTAGCTTTGTTCGCGGGTCCAATTCCGAACTGGTTCAGGGACTATTCGCATGCGCAATATACAAACGGTCATTGGCGGTAACACAATTTTTGAATTTTTAGTAACAGTTCAGCGTTCGCGGATAACACCCGGTTGGTTCGTTACTGATTCAGAATCGGTTCTTGTAGCCCCCGAATTTTTGATGGGATTAAAGGTTCGGATCTGCTGTTCATGCGCAATATCAACATTCCCCATTATCTGTTTTTGCTGTTTGTTGTGTTTGAGGTGAACCTTAAGAATTTTGCCCTTATTAATTTAGCTTAATACCTACTTAATTTAATTGGAAATAAAAATCGATCCATACAAACATGTTACTTAAAGTTTTTAATTTTCCTTGATTCTTATAGTTTAGTTTATCTTGATTGTGAAGTATAAAGCAGTAATATAGTTGTTTATAAATCGATAGAAATAGTAAGTTCATTTATTTTTTTTAACAATTATTTATTTATCTGCAAAATTATTTTTAGATAAATATTTTTTTCCATCGATTATGTCCAACCACTTGTCCTCTAGCGATGAGAACTGAACAAACTTGGTAATGTCAGGTTAAATTAAACAGTCAGCTGTTGGAGAGGTAGATTAAATTTCCCGCGCCGTTCGCGGAAAATAAAAATCCGGAACCGCTATATAATTAGACATGCACCTTAAGAACAATCCTGAACGGTTCAATTTTAGTTCGGAATCTGTTCTTAACGTGACCCGCGAACAAAGCTTATGTTTACTAAATATTCAGTGATTTTTTTATGTTGAATTTGGTCGGTTTCATTTGTTTCATTGCATTATCATTCCTAGAGTTTGCAGACGCGCTAATTTCATACAACATTCCGAGTTTAAGAGGGGTTGGTTAATCAGGTTACATTAAGCCGGATTTTCTTTAATCGAAACGAAGCTACAGTAATGAGATGTTGTTGAGCGTGTTTTCAAGAAGGCCGAAATCGACGAGATAGAGGTACAGACTACAGAGCGATAGGATCGTTATTTGAGGCAACTAGCACTTAGAGATCGATTTTTTACAACAAAAGCAGTTGCGAATCTGTGGTTTAATGCTGTCGAAAGGGCAATAACAATAAGGACAGTTTATCGCCGAATAAGGTCTTTTGGACTGTTTTCATCTTGTACTACCTCTGATCCCACAGCATCCTCAGCAACGATGGTATGGAGTAGAAAGAGACTTGGCTAGAATATGGAATAGAACTCAATCGTATTCAGCAATAAGTCCAGATTCTGTTTGGGCACACATAATGGCCGTGCAAGAGTAAAGAGGAGACGTGGTGTAAGACGAAACATCCAATTTTTCATCGAACGGCATATTCATCGCACTGTGGGCATTATGGTATGGGATATTTGCCATTGTGGAAACATTGCATGATCCACTTTTTGAGAGAAGAAGGTTGCACAAATCACCGCATTCTCCACAAACATTACAGGCTCTACGAAACCAAAGTCAGATGGCCTAGAATACAATACACCAAGAAGACATTAATCACCTAATCCAATTAATACCGCGACGACTCTGAAGCGACCAGAGAAGCTTCGACATATTATTAACAGCACTTATAAAAAAATAATAAAAACTAAAAAAGGCAATTTCTCATCACACCGTAGTAACTTTAAATCTATGTAAAATTTAAGAATATACTTTCGTAAGTCTTAAAATCATTTCCATAAAGTAACAATAAGTAAACACAATTTGGTGTAACATTTTCTTACCAAATAATAAAATACGGTTTTTTTCTTGCTCATGAATATTTTAAAAAAATTATGCCGAGTCAACGATAAATAATTTTGAATATTTAACTTATGTATAAATTTTCCCATAAGACACGTTAAAAATAAAAAAAAAAACAGCGTAAATTTTACGTTGCCTAGAGAATGTAATATTTCCACTTACTTACAAACACAGAACAATCGAATCTCTTTGTTTGTATTGTCAATAAAACAATAAAAAAAAAGATAAAGTAATTAAAAAAAGATTTCAGTTATAGTTTTTAAATTTTGTTGCATGAAATTAAAAAATTTTATGACAAAAAACCATTTTAACAGTATAAAACTCCCATATTTCTCCATTCTAGAAATATTCTCCCTAAATACAGCTCGTGCATAAAAATTAACCAGATAATTTTCATTCAAGCTTGTTATACAGATTCCACTCGTTTTCGAACTCGTGGAATTATAAATAACAAGCTTCCATGAAAATTATCGGTTATTTTTAAGCACTCGTGGTATTACCCCCGAAAATATTCATAAACTCGAAAAAATTTCCGAAAATAATCTAACCTCATGTGGTATTACTAGAAAAAACCTAAGATGATGTTTTTTCTTCCAGGTGCCAATTGCGACTGATCTTCTGACTACCGGCTGCATGGTGGCTTTTTTGTTTCTGAATATATCACTATTCGTAGTGTGCAAAAAGGCCTCTTCGAAAAGTAAATGGATTTGGACGGCCCTACCGCACATCAGCTGGCACGTCGCCAATACTCAAATTTTGGTGACGCTGTTCCTAAAACATAACGGAGTGACCGTTATGGGATAGCCTTGGATGGGTTCTGCTCCTGGATTATCTAATTTATGTGACGTTGCCGCTCAGACTTAGATACTGTGTGATTCTGAGTATGGGGACTTGTGCGTCATTTATTGCTGCTTTGATTGGGTTATCAAACTCAAGTTTTTATCTTATTCAACAGGTAAGAATAGTTTCATAATAAACTTATTTTGCGATTAGTGGTTAGTTAAACGGCACTTACAGAACATGCTTGGGAAAAATGCAGATATATCGCGTTGTTAAAATTAGCCATGGACTTAACAATGGGTTAAATTTAACAAGTGTGAAAAATGAAAAAAACTTGACAACGTAGCACACTTTAAGGCAACTGGATAATAATACATAATTTAGTTCGGAATTGTGCTTTAAAGATCAATTAAACATATGAAAAAAAATATCTCAGAATATGAAAAAAATAAGTTTGGCACTCTAACAAAGTCATTTTATATTTTTTCTTTAAAAACAAGTAGGACGATAGATAGCTTAAATGACCAGTATCGCAGAACTTCTTTAAATTTGTTTTTTTTAACAGGTTCTTTAATATAGTATAACTTATGCATATTACATTTTATTGATTAATTCAGTGATAAAATTGCCGCAGCCTTAATTTTTACTTTTAATAAAATTAGACGTTTCCTAAGATCTAAAGTGTCGTCATTTTTACTCAAACCTAACTTATAAAATGTTTATTTAACATTCAGGTGGTATTAGCTCTAGGGTAGGCAAAATACTAAAAAAAATACGCCGACTACTCACCACGTAGAACGAGAGAGAAATGTTATACTTCTATTTTAGGAGTATATACCCCTTTCGGCATACTTATTGGTCGGTATGGTATATACCATTCCCCGCCTACTCAGCACGTAGAACGAAAGAGTAATGTTGTACTCTTATTCTTCTTTTTCTCCTAAGACCATTGTTTGCACGACCTAGTTGTAAGACTGTCTCTAGCAGTATATGTTCGAAGGTTGCAATGGACAATTTGAGTAGGTTATTTCTAGTGATAAAATGATCTGCTCTAAAGAGTTTAACAATAAAAAATGGTAATTAATGTGCATATCACTTTTCACCACGGGAACAGTTTAAAAACGCTCTTAAGCTACTCCAGACCCTATAAATGCTTGACTAGAATTTAAATGAAAAAGTCGTTTTTTAAAATAAAGAACATCTTTTCATTGCGATGCAAAATTCTTAAATCAAATTTTACACCCTGGACTGCGTTTGACTTGGATTTAAAACAAGGCATTAGGGAATCGGACATAATATACAACAGCGGCTCTAAAACATTTTTTTTACTACCGCATGTTATAGCTTTGAACACGCCATTAACCTAAGAAACAAAAATAATTTTTTTGGTTAATATCGTTAATTTATACAAATACAGGGTGTCCCAGAATATGTGGGCAATCTTTTGGAATCTAATAGAAAATCTAAAAAAATTATGACATCCCATAAACTTTTTTCCTGTGACCTTCCCCTTCGAAGATACAGGTACATAACGGACGCCCCTGGAAATCGTTTTTTTTATATAACTTTTAAAATACTAGGCGTAAATTAATATGTATGATAAAGGCCCAACCATATTATTTTTAAATAGCTTTAACCTTAAACTAAAAAAAGGTATTTTTGATTAACATCGATAAAATCAACAGTTTACGAAAAATGAAATATTACGGTTGGTATTTTTTTCAATTATACAGGGTGTTTTCTTATTGAAAGTCAATATTTAAGAAGCCAATTTTTAAGTTCATTTTAAGAAGAAAACTTCATATAAACGTATGTCCTAAACGTATTAACTTTTGAGAGACAGGGTGGTAAAATTTTCAAAAATATATTAGTTGTCAGTAAGTAACAAAATTCTTGTTTATAAATAGTTTAATATTTATTAAATTAAAACAGCAATTTTCTATAAAAATAAAGCAAATATTTTGTCTGTTCTAGATGTAATACTACCTAAATTTATCAATAAAATGTAATAAGCATGAGTTATATTAAAGAACCTGATAAAAAACCAAGTTTAAAGAAATTCTGCAGTATTAGTCATTTAGGCTATCTATTATACTGCGTGTTTTTAAAGAAAATATATAAAAGTACTTTGTTAGAGTGCCAAACCTATTTTTTTATATTTATTTGAAAGATAATTATTTTAATATATGTTTAATTGATTTTTAACGCAAATCCGAATTAAATTATTTTTTTGTCAAATAGTTTAACATTAAATAACATTTAAGTTATGACCTGTTGCCAAGAGTTTTCATTTTTTACCATTTGTTAAATTTAACACATTGTTAAGTCCATTGCTAACTTTAACAACGCCATCGTTACTCGGCCGGGCTCGTATCGACTAAATCAACTCAATAACAATTGATAAATAAAATAAAATTTGTAGTGTGTTGTACAAGTTTTTTATTTCCAAAAATACCTATGAGACTGGTTTCTCATGTGTGTATCGCTTTTATTGCACTGGCGCCTATGGGAGTCAGCATACTAATTCTTCTTAGAGGTCCGTCGAAAAACCACAGAACATTTTTAAAAAAGATGTCCTGAGTTTTAATTTTGCTTGATAGAAACAACATACTGCATATTTAAATTTTTCACTATAAAATACAAAAATATATCTGAGAAAAGCTGATATGTAAACATATCAACCATCTATAAAATAAATGGAACTTTTTAGGGGTCCTAAATTTTAACTTACTCTTTAAAATCCCAAATTTGTTTGGAATAAATTTTTAACCTTGATAAATTTCTCTTATTTTCAAGTTTCTATCCAACCTCTGTCAATCAAAAGTTAACATGGGGAAGACCCTTTACCAACGACATGGCTGTTTATTTCAAGTGAGATTAAAACTTAAGGAGAACAGTCTATTTTCTTTGTTGTTTAGGAAACTGTTTGTCAAATTGCGTAACTGTGTCCTTATATTATAATTTAAATTTAATACATTTATTCTTGGTAAGGGTCGCTAAATTATAAATGGTAATTTTAGGAAAAACTTTTATTTTCCGAATAACAATTTGTTTTTGAGTTCGCGGCCAGTACTTGAGATAAATATACCCACCAAATACATCAAAAAATATAAAGTTGTTAAGTAAAATGCCTTTTCCACTCTGGTTTGTATCGAAGACTTCGTTTCTGTTTTGATTAAGTACTCATTCGAAAACTTTGCTGGTACCAACCTCTAAAAAATATAGGCCTTAGTTTCGTTTTACTTCCATTCGTTTGGAAACACCCCCATAAAAAAGTTAAAGGTCTGTATGGTATCTTTATGTTGCAGATGCAGATTTGACCTTTAAATAAACTTGATCCTAACATAAGGTGAATCCTGATCAGTTTGACCTTATCAGGTCAGAGTCAAGGGCATTTCAAGGTCAAATCTGCAAAATTAATCGCAAATAAATTTTAAAAGTGTATATTTATGTTTTTAAGGTCGCTGAATATAAACCCGTGGTCAGTTTGACCCCATGGGGTCATGGTCAAGAGATATTTCAAGGACAAATTATAATTGTATAGATTTGACCACAGATTCGTATTCAGCAACCTTAAAACATAGGAATACACTCTTCAAATTTGATTAAAAATAATTTTGCAGATTTGACCTAGAAGTGCTCTTGACCCTGACCTGATGGGGTCAAACTGCCCCCGGATTCGGATTAAGCGACACCAAAAACATAAAGATGTCATGGTCAAGTCTTTCGAACCTTCATTTTTTTTGGGCTGCGTAATTTTTCAGATTTGACCTTGAAATGCGCTTGACCCTGACCTGATAGGGTAAAGATACCTTGGTCAAGACTTTTGGACTTTTATTTTTTTGTGGGGCTGTGTTAGTGGTATAAAAAATATTATTTTATAAAATTAAGTTATTTTTTTATATCGATTTAATTTTATTGAATTATATTTTTATTGTAAAAAAGTTATACAAGGATTATTTTTGGGTGGTAATGAAAAATAAGATTTAATCGAAATTTTATTGAATTAAGATGTTTGAATATTCAAGAGATTAGAGAGTAGATGTGAAAAGAGAGAAGAAGAACGAAGAAGTTGTTAACATAGAAAAAATAAAAGGTAAGAAGCTTAGAGACCATTAGAAATATGTAAATTTAAAAACGGGGAAATAAAATAAGAAAGGAAAAGAAAAAGAAAAAAGGAAAAATTACATAATTACTAAAAGTTCTTGTACAGAACCCGCCTTTGTCTCGACCATTTTTATTTTAATTAGTATTTAGAAAAAAAATAAAATAATAAAATTTTAATAAATAAAATTTCAGTTAACAGCAATACTTTTCGACCTAAATCGTATTTAAAATCTATTAAAGCCTTCTTTCTTTGTGTTTGTAAAGTTGCTACATTTTTCTTTGACGAGTGACATTTTGAAATCCGTTTAGTCAGCATTTTATCCCTTTTCCGATATTTTGCGACATGCAAGCCCAGTTTTTAAATTTGCAATTTTCCAGTATTATGTTTCTATTTTGGTAGACGCAACCTATATTGGATTTGAGTTATTGAATTCTCAGATATGGATGATATTATTATTCCTTACAAAATAATGATCATACGCACATAAGTATGTGTAATTATTTATTTTTGTATTGAATATGTGTTACTGATTTTTAATAATACATACTTAACTTTATGCATTATTAGTTTTAAAATTCGCTTTTAATTTTTTAAAAATAAAAATATTAAAAATACAGAATTACATTATTTTTTGGGACATGCCCTGTCATATTTTTATACCTAACTCCGTTAGGTATAAAAATATAGTTATTAAGGTAGATTTAAAATTCCCTGCATTTATTAGATTCTTAGAAGTATAACTCATGTTTTGAAACGCCTAGATTCATTAACTTTGTTAAGAATCAAATATACAGGATTGGCAAGGCAAGGGTTGGGGAGCCAATTTTAATGTAATAGAATAGGATACATATGGTATGACCCCAGATTAAAAAGAGAACGATAACGATTTCCCCTATTCCACTTCCAATTCAACGACGGTCGACGGTGCCTACGATTCGTTAGGATGTTTTCGACAGTGTTGTCATTTCGTAAAATATTTACTAGCAATTTTAGAAATGTTTTAAAAATACATTTTAAAACAGTTTTCATTTAAAAAAAAGTTATGCGATTAGCAAAAAAAAATGTAAACAATTTTTAGTAATTTAGAATGGTTAAAGATACTTTAGTATTTTAATAATAAGTATTAATTATTTTATCGAGCAAGACAACATAAATAATTTTATTTTTACTAGTTGGCAACATTGCCCGTCGCGTTCACTTGTATTGCTGTTCGGGGTCCGGTTGATAAAGTATCGTGTGTGCGGTGTACAGATGAGATAAAGCAGAAATCGGGAAATTTAATGATAAAAATCGTAAGATCGTAAGGAGAGCGGGAGATTACAAATTACTTAATAATATTGTTAAAAAGGAAAACACAATAAAAATGTTTAATACATTTATTAA
The DNA here is from genome assembly GCA_019359885.1 of Listronotus oregonensis. Classification (NCBI taxonomy): domain Eukaryota; kingdom Metazoa; phylum Arthropoda; class Insecta; order Coleoptera; family Curculionidae; genus Listronotus; species Listronotus oregonensis. Next base: position 30,781 of record JAHBCN010004846.1, on the reverse strand, counting down.
ACTTAATGTAACTTTACATTATACCAGTTCAAATATTAAAACACTCAATAAACGAGTAAGTAACATAAATTTTAAATTGTTGGCCTAACGTAAGTTAGGCAATAGGCACTACTACATGATGCTCAGTCCTCAGAATCGTTTGAGTCAGTATTATCATTTTTATCGCTATATCATATGTTACTACTATCCAACTTTCGTTTCTTGTTATTGATAGAATAATCATAACAATTTTTGTCGCCAATTAAACCTTTTCTAAATAAAATACTTTCGATGGTTTTGACTTGTGTAAAATCTACAATACGAGACAGGACTGCGTGAAAATGCAAACAAATAAATTGTTAGCCACCTTTCCTGCATCCCATGTCGTTCTGTTCGATAACCGCTTGTAGGCGACGGGGATTCCCCGGTCGTTTCTTTTGATATGCCATTGTTATCATTCACTACAGGAACGGGGTTAATTATTAATTCAAAAGCAATATGTTATTTTATAATGATTTAATTAAAAATCGTCAGAATTGCTACCTTATTCGTAAGATCGTGAAATCGGAACCAAAATTGTGTAATCTTATAAATAATCATGAGATCTGGCATCACTGAGTGTGTATGTGTTAGTCCGGCCGGGGTATTCTTCTCTTTTTCTTGGGACGGTAGAAAGGGAATCAGCTGCTGCACGATTTCTGTCTGTCTTTGTTTTGCTCAAGCCTTTGCCTATTAAATCGACATCTCCTTTTATCGCACTCAAGAAATTGGTTTGCCAGACGTGTATAGAGATATTCTTATTGGGTTAGGTGGTAATTTAAAAAAACCAACAAAAAATATAAGAAAAAACATTCATTTGCTTCTTTGTTATGAAAAATGATTAACAAACCGCACCTCCGTATAATTTTAAAAACGTAAAGATTAAAATAAATAAAATTAGAAGAGAAGAAGCAAATTAATATACTTTATTAATGGAATTTTAAATCTGAAAATATTTTCAGCAAAGTTTCAGGTCACGTATTATTAAAGATATTAAGCTCAAATCAGTTTCTGCCAAGAAAGTTAACAAGAACATCCAAAGTTAAAGAGTTGGGAGACTTTGCTCGTGTTTTAGAAATCAATAATATACAGAGTAATACCATTCATAAATGACAAAATGTCACACACTACAAAGAAAATGGAGCTAAACAAAAAGGGAATTGTTTAGGTTTTATTAGGAAAATCAATGTCAAAGAAAAATGGAAATATTGGAAATTTTTAAACGTGTCTCGGCAATATTGGAAATATTGGAAATTTAGAAGTGCGTTATATATTTCTTATTCTTTTGTGCAGTACAAATTTGACACTAAAAATACAATTTCCGAAAAAGTATGTATATTATTACGATTATCTTGCTTTAGAAAAACTTAATTGCACTCCCAAGAACATTAATGCTAAATACAATATTTAAAGTGTGGATGATATCGATAAACATATGCCTTTTATTTGCCCAACTTGTGTCTCGTGGTCGTGTGTAATTACTTTTTTTAGAAATACCATTCCTACTTAGATTTTGAGCCAGATATTTTTTGCCTGGTTTTGAATACTTCGGAAATTAAACTCTTTCTTAAAATCACTTAAGCTACGCTTTCGTGAATATCCGGCCAAATTTGACCATTTATGGTATTACCTATGATAAACTTTGATTAAATGTTTAGTTTTTTGAGTTTTGTAGTTTTTATTTCTATATTTCCAATATTTCCATATATTTCCAAAGTTTCCTGATATATTTCCGGATATATTTTCAAATATATATTCCCGCTTACCAAAAATATTACATTTAATTCAAAATTATAAAGCCTAAAGAATATAAAAATTGTTTGTTGTCTATTTTTTTTTCGTAACTACTTTTTAAAAGTATATAATAACTTTGATCATAATTTCTTAGGCAAGCCATTTGCGATACTTTTGTTTACATATTTTAATAAGTTTTTTACCGGGTTTTTCAAGATTAAGTCTTTAAATTATCCTTGTTTTTGTTATGGTCATTTTTTAAATCAAAAAATTAATTTTTAATTGAGTTTTCTGTTATCTCTTACTTAATACTAACTCTGATACACACACCGCAATGGTCTAGGGATATATTTATTTCAATGAGTGTAAACGAGTTTTTATCGTGTTTAAATGTTTTGAGTTGGTAAAATATGTTAAGAATATTGATAAGAGATGGCCATTTTAATGTTTTTTTTTTATAAAAAATGGACTACTTTATTTTACGGTTCAAAAATGGGACTTCTGCAAAAACTTGTTTTTAAATCAAAGTAGGTGGACATATCAGTTTTAAAATTTGAAAATATTGGTCAGTATATTGTAATCCAAAGTAGAGTATAGACTCCGTCTGTTACTTATTTATCATGCAAAGACGCCATCTTAACCGGGATGAAATGTTGCGAGCTGCTGGAATGTTAGAAGCTGGTACTAGGCAAGCTCGTGTTCTGAAACTCTCACACATCACAGAGCGTAATCTCAAGATTATGGGCACGTTTCAAGAAACAGGTGATGTTTCTGAAAGACATCCAGGTCCATCACGGCTGACTCGGCCTGCTCAAGATCGTTTTATTGTGCAAATGGCTAGAAGAAATCCCACAGTAACTGTTCCAGAAATAATGAATCGGGTACGCGAAACGCATAAAATCGTAATTTCAAATTCTACAGTTCGGAACAGATTGCATGAAGGTGGACTACGTAATAGACGACCATTGAGATGCCAGCCACTTTCTAGAGGAAATCGCGCTGCTCGTTTAGCTTGGTCAACAGAAACGAGAATTGGACTAATAATCAATGGGCCCCAGTTCTTTTACGATGAATCTCGGTTTGGGTTGCATCCGGATTCAAGAAGACTGAGGATATGGAGAGAACCTGGACTACAAAGAGTCTTGAAAAATGTGCAAGAAGTCCACAGTTATAGAGGTGGCCAGTAATGGTGTGGGTGGAATACGACTCGGGGAAGAACCGATTCGTTTTGGTTGAACATTTTTTAAACGCTCATCGATATGTGGAAGAGATTCTTCAACCATTTGTCTTACCCCAAGCAAACTTGTTGGACGACTTGATGCACGACAACGCTCGTCATCATGTCGCTAGACATGCGACAATTTTTACAAGACAACCAAATCACCGTTTGCATGGCGCTCAATCACTCGACCTAAATCCAATCGAGCATGCATGGGATATGCTACAAAGAACGGTTTTGCGAAAACCCTCAATTCCAGAACCAAGAACAACTGTTTGCTGCGTTAAATGCTGCTTGGTTTGCATAGCTCAGGAAGATATGGGACAATTTAATTCTGAGTATGCCAAGAAGGTGTCGCGGCAGTGATAAACCCAGAGGAGGTCATACTTCGTTATTAAAATCATCATTATAAAAAAATTGGTATATGTTTAGAATATGATTTTAATTTTGTTTGATATTTAGTTGAAATAAAAAAAAATGGTTGTACGCCACTGTAGTTTTTCTTTCTGGTATCTACATTTAATTAAAATATTACATTTTGTACAGAATATGATAAATTTCCAAATTATCTTTTTTGGCCATACTTATATTTTTAAATTCTTTGATTTATATCCCTAAAATAGGAATATCCTTAGACCATTGCGGTGTGTGTATTATTAAAAGTTTGCTTGAATAACTTAGAAGATCAGGGCAAAATATGTGCTTGTTATGAAGAACTTACATTTAAATTTCACATTTCTATGTTACTCTGTTTTTGAAAAAATAATATAATAGACAAAAGTCAGGTGTAAAGTTAAGATTAAAGGGGTTTTGTTTTCTTTCTGTGAGTTTCGGTGCCTTTAAAAACGTCAATCGAGTCGCTAATTTATAAGATTTTAAACTCTAAAACCCTTTTATTCAATTGTTGGCATTCGCAACTTGGCATTCCACTTTGAACTGAACATTTTATTCAAATAAGGAAGCTTGAAATCAATATTTACCCCTTGTAATGGAGAAGGCACACGTTCGACGTGAATACACAATGCATACTTTAAGGAGAATCGTTTGCAGGTGACATCGACCTGGAGCAGGAATTTGTTTTTTTAACAGTATAAGAATTTAAAAGGTGTGTTATATGAACACACATACTCTGTTCACCCAAAAGCACTTACATACCAAAGGGCGATATAAAACTATTTAATTATATTAAATTAAAGATTTAAAACTATTTTGGCGAACGATTTAATAATAGAGAAAATATGTGAATACTAGCTGCAAAACCCAGCGTTGCCCGGTCTTGCAGCTATGATTGTACAATCAATTTATCTATCTTATATTTGTAAACAAATCTTGGTACCATTAAACGTACGTTGTGTATAGTATATACAAAACTTTATCAAATAACTTATTAAAATAATGATTAATTTTAAATTTTTGTTAATCATTCCGGAAATTTTGAGAACTTTTTAGATTATTCCAGAAACTTTCTAGAACATTCTAGATCGATTACAAAACTTGCACACATTTTGGAACTTCCAAGATCATTCCAAATTTTTTTAGGACTTTCTAGACGTTCTAGAATAATTACATCAGTTGTACACATTTTTGAACTTTCTAGATCATTCTAGAAATTTTTAGAACTTTCTAGATCATCCCAGAACTTTTCAAAACATTCTAGATCGATTACAACAATTGCACACATTTTGGAACTTTCTAGATTATTCCAGAAATTTTTAGAACTTTCTAGACTATTTCGGGTCGTTTTTTAACAGTTGGAATACATTTTGAATCTTTTTAGATCATTCTAGAAATTTATAGAGTTTTCTAGAAGTTCACATCAGTTAGAGAAGGACCACAACCACCCACTTCCACCCACCGCGTCCAAACTCCCTTACTTGCAAGTGCAGACCTAGGGCTACCTACCACCATAACTATTAGTGGGTGGCAGTGGGTAATTATGAAGAAAAAGATGGACATACAAACACACAGTTTCCTTTTATATATGTATATTAGATTTATTCAAAAAGTAACCTTCCGTGTTTGTGTTGATGAGATTTTAGTAACTCATACTATTTTTGCTTTTAGTATTATTTTGTTTTTTATTAGACACAAGAGAGTTTAAAAATCGCCTAAGCAGTACTGGTAATAGTTTGAGTCTCGCGCTTTAGCCATTTTTTCGGTGTTATTTTGCTTCTAGTAGCATACTAAGTACTCCTTCAATTTTTAGGGATATTCTGTATCAGTCTGTATACTTTTGGTAACTTTGTTATTTTTTTATAAAGTTGTTTATTAAAAAATGTTAAATATTTATCATGTTTAAAGATGCGTTTCTTTCGTTTTAATCGACAGTTAATTTGTCTAACATTAGTAGGACACTAAAATGCTTTTAAAGCTCTGCAATAAATACGAATAACAATAAAACTTAAATAAAAAACGATTTTAAATGCAACATTCCTTAAGATAATTCCCTGAACTAAAAAATAAGGTCTATTATTTACCTATTTGTTACTAGCGATTAAAAAAAGGTAAAATCTAAGGGTTAAAAAATATAGGAAATTGACCACACCCTTAAAAAGGTATTTTTATTTTATATAGCCCATACTCCTACATATTTAGTCTAAACCTTTTTGGGCACCTTCTAGAATATAAAATAAAACAAGACATTTCATTGTGTGATATTAAAAATTATGACTTCTACGAGGACCAAACTTTTTTTAATACTTAAAATCTAAGACTTATAAAATTAACTTCAAAATATCTGATCTGCAAATCGTTTATTTTTATTATATCATAGTAAAGAGAGTGATGCTAAATAAGACTATTAAGCTGCTTTGCAAGCCATAAAATTTAAATTGCAAATCCTTCTCGCCGAATTCCTGCCATTTTCAGTTCTAGCTTTATTTTAACTGGAATTTTGGAATCAATATTCTGCATTTCAGACAAAAGCGCAATTCAATAAAAATGAATGAGCCCATTCGGCGGAAAATTGGCACAAAAAAATCCTATTTTCTGTTACATCTTAATTCTTAAAAAAATATATTAAAAGTAAAAAAAGTTGTTATTATTTTCGGTCACGTAAACATTTAAAATTAGATACAATACGTGCTTACTCTAAATGGAAAATATAATGGAAGCAAAAAAGTTATACATAAATATGTTTTAATTTGGTTAAAAATACTCATTTTTATATTTAGGCAGTTAAAATGAAAGATCAGTTTATGGCATCAGCCCACAGAACTTAATTTTGGCCGGATATTTTCTATAGAATCAGTATAAACTGAGTAAATCCTTGATTTATTATTAAGAGATTCGTATTTTTTGGCAACATATTAGCAAAAATTTATTAACTAAAAAAAGTGTCGTTTGAAGAGTCTACACCATTTTCCAAAAGACATGTGATCCTGTCAACCAACAAATGCCAATTACAAATTTCGTTTGGTTACGATTTTTTGAAGGCTTTAATTCGATTTAAGTGCCATATAAAATCAATACCGAAAGTTATTTACTCTGTGTCAATAAACATTATTTCCATTATAAACAGTTGTTTTTTCTTATTGATTTTTGAGAATTCACCACAACTTTATGATGTTAAAGAATGAATTAAAACACAGCCATTGTAATGAGATTTATTCATGCGACAATGGAATCTAAAAGAGCGTTTATTAAGGCTAATACGCTTTTGAGGTCGTTTGTCCACAAGGGTTTATTGCTGTTTGTAGAATAGTGGCAACAATAAATATTAATCGCCAAATGAGATCTTCTGAACTGCTTTCATATTGCTAACTACGGCGATAGGCCAGGGTTACTGTTTACTTAACATATCATGATCACCTAGCATTATATGCAAGAAGTGTAACAGCCACATCTGCTTTTCTTCTAGAAAATTCATCTTTTTAACAAAATGATTAACATACTTGTATTGCATTTGATTTTTTGCTATTATAATAATTATTCTTCTTTAGTAGCCGCATTCTCCAGATTTTTGCCCAACAGAAAAGCTTAAATGATTAATTGAAAAAAGATTGTGTTAAGGAGCACCAACAAAAAACGGTTATTTCGAAAATATAAATCCAAAAAGTATTAAAGAGTAATAAAAGCAAACTAAAATGCACCTTTGCCATCGTTTTACCTAAATTTATGAAATTTGGTATGTAAATCCACAAGGAAATTAAATTTTCTCTGAAAAAAATTAAGAAAGTAACGTCAAGTGGTTTTAAAATATTCGATTTTAAAAATCGCCCATTTTTCTACTAACTGACCCATTCATTAACTCATTGACTCATAAAAATTATGGAGCACATCCCGAGGGAGCAAAGACCTAAACTTTGGTATGTGAGTAGGTTTTAGGAAATAAGTAAAGAAAAAATAACTGTACGGGGTGTCCAAATTATAAAGTACGCCGGCTGTATCTCGAAAGCTATTTATCGCACAGCATTGGGGAAAAATATTTTTGGTAAAAATGGTCAAGAGAAATAGCTGAAAATTATTTTCAAGTTTCTAAAACTACCAAGAAATGTTTTGGTTAAGGACTTTCTATCATATTTTCAATAACAAGAGTGGAGGAAGATGATAATGCAATTTTGGTATGGTTTCTTTAAGACTAATCGCCTTAATTAAAAAAAAAATGGATCCACTTCGGGGTATAGCGAGCTAAGCCTGCTCAAATAGCAGGCTCAGCTTGCTATTCCGGGACCTGGACCGAAGTGGTCCCATTTTCCAGAAAATTTCAAGGCGAGTACTCCCAAGGAAAACATGAACATATTAATAAATAATGCAACTTTCAAATACCTTTATCTCCCACATTTTTTATTAAAAGTGTTTAAGTGGGTTTAAAAGAAATTTTAAGTCGTTGTACTTTGTAGTTACAACTAGAGGACGTTGTATAAAGAAAACTCAAATTTTCGAGATTTTGTCGAGAAAGTTAAATACAACGATATGATTTTTAATTCTAGATTAAGAAGAGGCAAAAAATACCTACACTCTGGCGAAAACCGCTTTGATATCTGCATTTATTTTCGAGTTATTTCAAATTATCCTGTTTTTCAAATGATAAAGTTAACAATTAATTAAAACAGTCTGTGACAGAGTAACCGAAAAAATACTGAAGAGTAAAAGAAAAATACTGAAAACTATTTTAAAGTTTGTTTTGTATCCAATAGAGAACTGTTTCGATTGTTCATTCTGTTCCCTAACAGTTGGTTAACTAAAGGGTATTCCAATAAGAGGTTTCCAATGTTTTTATTTGCTACTCTTCTTATCTCAATTTTTTTTGGTAATTCGGATTTTATTGCATTGTGGAATTCAGTACAATTTTAACAATGGAGCGCTAAACTGTCGAACAACGTATTTTCAAAATGGGTCTTCTGTGAGAGCCACATATCGGCGAATTCGGGATTACTTTGGTGTACACAATCGTCCCTTAGAAGCAACTATTCGCAAAATAGTACATAAATTTGAAACTACCGGATCTGTGCAAGATATTAAAACAAAAATACGGGAACGTCCAGCTCGTTCCGTTGAAAATATTCAGGCTGTTCGGGAAAGTGTGGCTGAAAATCCACAAATGTCTGTTGAAAGACGTTCACAACATTTGGGCATCGGCAGAATTTCAACGGGGCATATTTTGAAAAAAGATTTGGGTCTACATCCTTATAAAATTCAAACTTCTCAGGAGCTAAAGCCACACGATCATGGACAACGTCGTGCTTTTAGCAATTGGATCCTACAGAGGAAGGCAGAGGACAATAATTTTTGCAATAAAATCATGTTTAGTGACGAGGATCACTTCCATTTAAACGGTTACGTAAATAAACAAAATTTTCGTATCTGGGGTAATGAAAATCCTAGACAGATTCACGAAAAGTCAATGCATGCCCAACGTGTAACAGTTTGGTGCGGTTTTTGGGCTGGGGGTATAATTGGTCCGTATTTCTTTGAAAATGAAGACGAACAAGCTGTTACAGTAAACGGAGAGCGATACCGAACGATGATTGATGTTTTTTAATGTGATGAGATAATGGAGATGGATGTAGACAATATATGGTTCCAACAAGATGGGGCGTCATGCCATTCAGCACGAGAAACATTGGATTTATTGCGTACACGGTTTGAAAGGAGGATTATCTCAAGGAACGGGGACGTAAATTGGCCACCAAGATCTTGCGACTTGACGCCGCTAGATTATTTTTTGTGGGGCTATGTGAAAAGCAAAGCTTACGAAAACATTCCCCTAACCATTCAAGAATTGAAACAAGAAATTACACGAATAATTCGTGACATAACTCCAGAAATGTGTTTAGAAGTAATGGAAAATTTCAACAAAAGAATGGTGTGCTCTCAGAGAAGTCGTGGTGGTCATTTAGCAGATATTGTATTCCACGTATAATTGTACACTGTTTAGCTACGCAGTGCCATAAAGAAACTTCAAATATATTATAAAACCCCCCCCCCCCCCCCCCCCCCCCCCCCCCCCCCCCTGGAAAATTTAACAAAAGAATGGTGTGCTCTCAGAGAAGTCTGTGGATGGTCATTTAGCAGATATTGTATTCCACGTATAATTGTACACTGTTTTGCTACGCAGTGCCATAAAGAAACTTCAAATATGTTATAAAACCAAACGCAGTTTTATAAATTTAGGGCCAAGTTTATATCTAAAAATCTCAGTCTCTTAAAGTACTAATATGTAATTATAGACTAAGTTTTCTTTTGATTTGGTAAGTTTTTAACAGATCTCTCTGTATTAATGAAAATACTGTTTTTATTAATAAAAAAGGAACATTTATTACGACAGACAGATCAGCAAAAAGCTTGGTCTAATTTAAGACCTTAGTACTTTAAAAGACCGGGATTTTTGAATTTGAACTTCGTATTTATTTTGCATCCATGTTAGGGTATTTATGTTTAATCGCTTAATCTACGCACAAAAATAATATTTGATATGTACCCCTTTTTTTAATTTACCTATGCATAATGTTTTACCCTTTAAAGTTCCTTCCGATTTACATCGTTTCACGAAACTTTCCCCTCGATCAATATAACGTGAACTTCCGACCTTCTTATGAAACTTTTATTACTTTCTTAGCTCTAATTGTGGAACACTTCACCGTGCCATGTCTTATTGCACCTCAGCGCTATTTACTTTTCTGCTCTTGAACACGTTTTTGTTTCAGAGGTAAATTAGGTTTCTAAATAGAAAAATTACGAGAAAGCGTCTTTAGCATTTTAAGTGTGTATTATTTTCTTTCTCTTTAAAGTACGAAACAACAGAAACAAAATTATTTAATTTAATGGCAAAAATATATCTTTTTTTAAATATTTAATTTAGGATTATACCGTTAAAATGTAATTCAAATGCTGTCGATTCTATACACTTAAGCTAACGCATTAAAGAACATTATTATAGACCGTCATTGGTAAAAAAAAAACATGCCTATTACTTTAAGTATGCCAGTTAGAAAACCGTTTTTAGCAGTTTTTTATATATCTTTTCCATAAATCACTCCAAACCTCATATATTATTGGCGGAGATATTGGAGGTTTGTTTTTTCTTTAAAGATAATTTTTCTTGTATTTTATTTTAAAAGGAAAACCTGTTGCCTACAATATTTTATAGAACATCTTGGCTTACTCTTCCTAATTACTAATAAAACAATCATAAAAAATGATTTTCTCATTAAATTAAAAGTTCAACACACATAAAGGATGTCTTGGGTATGTAATTTATTTAGAACAAAATTGTGAACACAACTTGGTCTAATTTTAGATCTTAGTACTTTTAAAGGCCAAGATTTTTTAAAAAGAACTAGGCCTCTATTTTACATAAGTGGTCTTGGTGGAATCTCTTTTCTTTTCTGAGTTCAATGAATAAAATAAAATCCTACCTGCTTTTTAAAGTGTAACGAGTAACGATGGCGTTGTTAAAGTTAGCAATGGACTTAACAATAAGTTAAATTTAACAAAGAATGAAAAATGAATAACTTGAGAAAGTAGTATATTTTCAGCAACTGAATGACAATAAATAATTACTTTTCGTATGTTGCTTTAAAATCATTTAAACATATAAAAAAATAATTCCCCCTTGCAAAAGAATATGAAAAAATAGGTTTGGCACTCAAACAAAGTCAAGGTGGGTTCAAACAAATTTAAATTAAAATTTTAATTTAACCAAATTTAGGGTTTTAATTTTTTTTTTACCACCCCGTTCTTTACAAAAATTTATAAAACTTAAAAATACTACATTTGACCAATAAAATATGTCTCTTTGCGTCTGCGCAAAACATACATGTAATTTTATTTTTATGTCAATCAAAATTCACAAACTAACTTTTAGTCTGTTGCAGAAAACCGTCGGAGAAATTTTTTTTTTGGTTTATAAAATATAAAATCAAAAAACACGTAAACAACCAGCTGTTTATTGTTTGTGCTGTCAATTGAAAATACTCCAAAAGTCAAAAAATTCTGTGTCAATTACCAGCTGATTTCTTAAGCATGCGCATTACCGATCATTTAATTTTACTTAATTGTAAAAGTTAAAAGTTTGCCAACTTTTAAATTAAATTTTAAATAAGGTCATTTGTATGAACGACTCCATATGAAACCGTTGATTTAATTTTTTAAATTAAGTAAAATTAAATGCTAAATAAAATTTAAAATTTTTTGTTTGAACCCCCCTTTTTTTTTTATATATTTTTTTTTAAAAAAACAAACAGTACATAATGGCTCAAATAACCGATGCTCCAGAACTTCTTTAAATTTATTTTTTAACAGGTTCTTTAATATAACTTATCTTATTACATTTTATTGATAAATTCAGTCATGGAATGGCAACTGCTTTGATTTTTACTTTTAATTAAATTAGACGCTTTTTACTTTATTAAAAACATAGTAACAAATATTGATCTAACATCATAACAACCTAAAATCTAAAGTGTCAACATTTTAAACCTGAGATATATTTCTTTGACTTTCAGGTGGTATTACCTCTAGAAAAAACAAAATACCCGACTACTCACCGTAGAGTAAGAGAGAAAAGTTAATAATATATACCTTTTCCCCGCCGACTACTCAACACGTAGGGCGAGGAAATGTTGATCTTTTATTATTTTTTTTTTTCTGTTACGTACATTTTTTTAAAGTAATCTGAATAATCTGAGTAGCTTTTTAGTGATGAAAATTTTTCCGCGCTTTAAAACATCGTCTGCCCCAAAAAGTTTGACAATAAAAATGGTAATTAGCGTGCATGCCACTTTTCATCATGGAAACAGTGTGAAAGCGCTCTTGAGCTTTCCCCCAAACCCCCAGGGAAAATTTTTGACTAGAAACTTAGTCTGGCGTGCGTGTAAAATTTTTTTATGTATATGCGCTGCTTCTGCAATCAAAAAAACTTCCGTTCATTGCGATGCAAAAATTTTACACCCTGGACTGGGTTTAAATTTTGGGTTTTGAACAAGGCAATGGGGCGGTCTCTAACGGTTTTTTTAGTACCGCATGTTTTAGCTTTGGACACGCCTTAACCTTAAACAAAAGCACCAAAGGGTTTAAATTTCGTTAATTTATACACAAATAATTATATAAATAAACATAAAATTATTTTAATTCTTTTATTTTAAGAAGAATAGATGGATAATAAACAGCAGTAAGTAATAAAATTCTTGTTAATAAATAGTTTTACTAATATTTATAAAATTAAAACCGCAATTTTCTAGGAAAATAAAAAAAATATTTTGTCTACTCTAGATGTAATACTACCTAAATTTATTAATACAAAATAAGCATATCATGAGTTATATTAAAGAACCTGTTAGAAAACCAAATTTAAAGAAGTTCTGCAGTATTTAGTCGTTTGAGCTATCTGTTGTACTGCTTGTTTTTAAAGAAAATATATAAAATTACTTTGTTAGAGTGCCAAAAATTTTTAATTCTGTGCAAGGTAATTATTTTTTATATATGGCCAATTTATTTTAAACGCAAAATACCGAACTAATTTTTTTTTTAACAAATAGTTACCATTAAAAAGTTATGTCCTGTTGCAAAGAGTTTTCGTTTTTACCTCTTTGTTAAATTTAACATTTTGTTAAGTCCACTGCACACTTTAACAATGCGATCGTTACTCGATCGTAAGACTTCTATGACCCCAGTAGTTCAATTAGATTGGAAACTTCTAAAATATTTCCTAAGTTTACGATATTACCGCCCCTGTTGGCGTGTTCCAAGTAAAAATTTGCAGAATTTAAATAAAATTGTTTCTTAAAACCTACTTACATACCAAATTTCAAGTTTCTGCTCCCTCGGGAAGTGCCCTATAATTTTTTTAATGGGTCAGGAAAAATTTGGGCCCTTACCGATTGTTAAATTTTGATTTTAAATTGAGTTGTTTCAATTTATTTTAATGCATAAGGAGTAATATACGTAAAGCTTTTATAATTTGGTAATAAATTTATTATTATCATGAAAAAAATGCATTTTTTTCATTTAAAGATTTTCTCCCAGTGTCAAAATAAAGGCAAAAATTACAATGTAAGAGTTAACTTTGAAACTAATTATTTAAAAAAGTTAAATGTTTTTAAATAAAATTTAAATCCCCAATAATAAAAGCAATGAACGCGAAATTTTAATTGTGCACCAGCAAGTACAAAGATTTCTTAATTAAAAATTTTAAAAAATTTCTTTTAAAATAAAAACCAGTCTTAATTTTTTAATTAGAAAATGTGTATCGTGTTTTTTTAAATTGGGAAATGGTTTAATTAAATGCTTATAATTTTATGAAAGTGCTATTTAAAAGCGAGCGATATTTTTTTTATTTTTAATATAAGCTTTATAAAAAGTATGCTGAAAAAAGCTTTTTGTTCTTGTATATAGAAGTTCTATTTTTTATATTCTAGTCGAGAAGTGTGTTTCCTGCGAAAAATAGTTGGAGGACTTCGAAAAATATGAGCGATTGCTCATTCAACGCGAAATGCAAATTTCAAAAAGGCTTTATGGGGATTTTTTCTGCAATAAAAATTAAAATTGTTATTAACAAAAAAAAGGCATTTTGATTTTTGATGATAACCCAAAAACTATAAAATGTGACAGAGATTTAAAAAAATTTAATGCTTTGCTTATAACTTTAACAATGTTACTCTGAATTTTCATTTTTTATCAAAGGTATAAAATTTTTATAAACAAATGATTAAATTTTTTAAAACTTTTATGGCGTTATCTTGTTAAGTATGTATACAGTAAAGCGCAGAGGACTGCGAACATAGGACAATCCTGGAGCATTTTGGATGTACCTAAATACGCCGCACGCATTGCTTATCGATCAATAATTTTCGGTAAACAAATTCATAAGACGCGCGTCGGCCGGCAAAGCGATCAACTCAATACGTTTATTCCTGAAATAATTCTTTACTATCGAACGCTCAGCTAAAGTTTTACTGTGTCGATTATTTGCGACCAAAAAGTTTTTTTAATAAAATAATTATTATTAATAATGGATGTTTACGAACTGGAAGAGAAAATTAAAATTATTAAATGGTATCACCGTGAAAATCCTGTTAGGGGAATTAGGGAATTATTTATTAATTTATTTCCAACCAGGCCGACTCCCACGATTTCCACTATTCACCGAGTCATTAAAAACCTTCTGACATTTTTTTGTTATCTCCAAAAAAACACAAACATGATAGTGTCCCAGAAGAAAACAACGAAAGGAAAATGAAGGAAATTATGGTAGTGGCAAGTGTTATTAAAAATCCTACAATTTTCATTAATACAATTGCAAAACAGGTTAATTTTAGCAGAAGATCAGTGGGTAGAGTGCTGAGAAAAAATGGATACCGATCCTACAAAGTAAGAAAAACCTATGAAATTTTCTCTGATGATCATTTTAGACGAATGCAATTTTGTGAAACTGTAATGGAAATGGAAAATAACAATGATTTTTTTTTTGGGTCACGTAAAATCACAAATTTATGGTTTCCAGGAGAATAGGGCTAATAATCTACAAGAATTGCAATTATAAATTGAAAATTCTTTTAGGATTATTACCCTCAGCATTCTAGCAAAAAATGTCAGAAGGCGTTTTATGACAATCTTGGTTATTGTATGGCTCAAAAGGTGGTTTATTTGAGCATCTTCGATAACTTCAAAGAGTTTTCTTTTTTTATTCTGTGTACATTAATTTATTTTTTAAGAATATCTTCTACGTTCCATTATTTATTTGAGAAAATTATATTTTTTATTAGGAAAAACTGTTTGGTTCTTAAGACCATGCAAACGTTGCGGTCCCGTAAGCAACTAATTTTAAATTTATGGCTGATAAGAAATCCGATCGAACTCAGTTGACGCTAGCTAGCTCCTGCTACTTGCCTATAAACACTGCATCCTCTTACTAAAAATAAAAACGTAGTACAGAACTAAACTGGGCAGATAATTCTTCCGAATTTATCACCGCACTCCCCCGCCCAACCAAAAATGAACCACGTGAGGAAACGAGATGGAAATTGAAATACAACCACAAAATTATTATTGGTATTTTAGAATTGGGTACATCCAAAATCGCCCAGGAGCCTCCTATGTTCGCAGTACGGTGCGCTTTACTGTATAAGAAGGGCTTCACGAAGCGAAAAATTTATACGACAATTATTAAAGCATTTTTTTTTTAATGTACAATGAGGACGAAAGTTCGTAACAATTTTGTTAATTGACAATTGTCTAACTTGTTGAAAAACTAACTTTAAGTTAAATTCTCAAAAGGAATAAGTTCTTTGAATTGTTCTGAATACACTATACTAATGTTAAAAAAAAATAATTTAATATTTAATACCCTAATATACATATTTATTGTGACGTACTCGAATTTAAAGATAGAACTTTGGGAGCTCAGACTTTTTTATCGGATATTTTCTCTTCTTCAAGGATCTTTCTAGCAATTTCCTATGGTTTTTGAGCTATTATTAAAAATCCTGATGGCTTTTTTATTTCATTTTTTGTTAATAACAATTGCAACATTTATTGGCAGAAAAAAATTCAAAACGCCTTTCTCAAATTTGCTTTTTGCGTCGAATGAGCTATCGCTATTATTTTTAAAATCTCGACTAGACTAAATCCATGTTAAAGTTTAATTCTTTGAAAAGGTCGATAGGGAATATTAGAAATAAACAATTGCAGAAGAAAACAGTTGCAGAAATATACTGTGACAAAATCAAAGAAATATTTTTTTTATTTGCAATAAAAGATCAGGATAAAACAAAAAAAAACAGTCAAAATAAGAACTTTTTAATAAAAAAATCTTACTTAAGATTGAAAAAATAATAAAATATTGGTTTTTAATTTGCGGCAAACCAGGTACTTTGTTTAAAGGTAATATTTGAACTTATAACCTTTTATTAACCCGACGGATGCTTTTTCAATCACCCGATCTATAAATAAAAAAGACATAATTTTTATCTATTTTACAAGATAAGCATTACTGTTTTGAAGCTTTTTTGTTACTATAAATTAGTATTTTTAAATTGTTTTTAACAGAACCGTTTCTTTCTAAAAATTTAAATATTTGTTACTGAATTCTTCAGACGTTTCCTTATTTGTAGATCTTCTATCTCCATTACCAAACAAAATTCTGGAGTTAAAGTTCGTATACACACTGTATACAGGGTCAAAAACTAGCTTGCAAGTTCATGTTCAATATTGATCGAGCCTAAGGGTCCTGCACTTCAACTTTTGATATGCCGGCAGCAAGTTCTGTGAAATACTAAACTCAACGTTGTGGCTTTGTAACATAGAAATATTACTTTTTAGTAATAGGAAAGATGTTTACTTTTAAAAATATTAAATTTAAAACTACTTTGAAGTTGTTTGGTATAGAAATGTTCATTTTTATTAAAGGGAAATAATAATATGATCTTTTAAAATCCAAGTAAAAACTTATATGAATATTGGATCCTTAAAATATATCCACGGGGTATTAAAAGAAAATGTTTAATAAAAGATTTATGCAACGACTGGTTAAACGCAAATTTGTTTAAAAATAAATATCAATAAGAGTTTTCTTTTTAAATTGTTTTTAACAAAGATTCTTATTAAATAAGTATGTTTTAGGATGTAGTTTTTAGCGAAACAGTCTCTTACTAAATAATTTTAAATTTTTAAGTCAAAGAAAAGTAAAATGTATTAATTTTTCTTTCTAGTGCTATTTAAATGCTATTAATAAAAACAATTTGTGCGCATATTTTTTGATTGTCAACCTTACGTTTCTTATTTGCAGCACATCAATTATTTGCAGCATAAAAAACTGAAAATTGTGTTTTCCTTTTTTCGTGGAATTTTTAACTTTATTTAAAAACATTAATGAAGCCTCCAAAGTTAATCGACTGCGACTTTAATTAACTTTTGAAAAATTAATTTCGCCCGCTTTTAAGTGGACTGATTGTTTTCGTCTCGTGTCGATATTTACTCTTAGCCCGGGGTTAATTTTAAACTAAACAAAGCCTTATAATTATCAATTATTTTTATTTTTGTTATATTAAATTTAATCTTAGGAATATTTGGTAATTTTTGGTGGAAAATAGTACCAAATATATACTTTTAATGATAATAAATACTTTAATAAAGTGCATTTACTTTTTCTCTTTGCAAGAGTGGAATTTATGTCAATTTGCATAATTTATGTACAGGGTATTCCAAATTCTATTCTCATCATTTATATCCTATTAAATTCTACAACATCTCTAGAATATTGTCATAAATTTTCAAATTGATCCGAGTAATAGTTTCGGATATACAGCGCGCCTCAGGTATGCCGGAGCAGCTGCTCGTCTATTGTTAATTCGTCCTTCTTGTCCATTTCTTTCACTCTTTTCATAGACAAGGGTAAAAGGATGTCCTGGATATTGCAGCTGCAAAAGGTTCTTTACTTAATGGCGCAGGAATCGACGATTCCATGTAAGTTAAAAAAATCCCACTTTTATTATCACTCAAATCTTCAAACTCGTTTATTTCGAAACTATGTTTTCAAAGTCGGTTGGCAAAATTTCTCGAGAAGTACTCAATCGATCTTGATAAAATTTTACACATGTCTTCAAGATACAATTCACAAGGACTTGGACGAAGGACTTTTTATTTCTTCAATTACAACTATTAAAAAAAATGTAGCGAAATTTTCATAGAAATTGTCATTTTTTTGTAAAAAGTTCTGCCAAAAATACAATTTTTATTTTTTTTCCTTCGTCCAAGTCCTAGTTTATGGTCTTAACTAAAACACATATATTTTTTTCACTTCAGAAGATCCTGTAAGAAGTTCTTCTGCCAACGCGGAAGCACCTTTTTCCCGAGGGGTCGCCGGAAACGACGTGACAATGGCAGAGTTTTTAATATTTTTTCACAAAAATTTTAAAACTTTTTTGTCGAGTATGTATCTTTATGACAGTACAGAATTCGAATTAAAAATTTCATTTTTACATGACAAATAAATTGTTGAAAAACCCCTTAAAGGCTTCTAAACTCGACAGTTTAGACGTAATATACAGTGTAATTCCCAAATTTTGGGTAAAAATTTATGGGGTGATGTTTGAGGTATTTTTATGAAAAAAGTTTCGTTCCTATAAATATTTGTCGAAAAATGCTTCCTAAGGGAGCCCCTTCAAATGGGGCACCCTGAAGACGTTTTTTCCCAATATTTTCAAAACTGTTTATACAAAAATCATAAAATTTCGTACATCGTATAAATTTTTAATGCTAAATGAGAATTTAAGCTTTGAATTTTAAAATTTTAATCAGGGGTGTACCATACTAGAGGGGTTAGGGGTAAAAACAAATCCATTTTTTTATGTAATTTTTTTTACATTTCAATTTCAAAATAAGATACCCCAAGATTTTTAGGTAAAAAAGGTACTCTAAGTTCAGATCCAATAAGCTAGTCGTTTTTAAAAAAATTGCAATTTATTAGATCCATGCCTGATATTTAGCCCCTTAAGCGCTTGGAGTCTCCTTGGTTAATTATAGTAGTATGTATTTTGTTCTTTATTAATTTTTTCGAAAAGCCTTTAGGGGAAAAATAGAGGGTAATAAAAATGTTTTTCGAAAAACAAACATAATACAAACTATTTCATTCGGGTCTTCAGGGTGTCCCATTTAAAAAGGCGCAGCTCCGTTGGAAAGCATTTTTCGACAAATGTTTATGGAAACTGTTTCATGAAAATATATTAGGAAGCACCCGAATTTTTTACCAATGTTTGAAACACGCTGTAAATTTCACATTTTTCATAAAGTCCTTTCTGATAAAAGACTTTTAAAACTGCACAAACGTTAAGTATGTGTTTCAATAAATTATTTTAATGTACCCAGTCATGGAGATTCAAGGAAAACATATCTTTCCAGTTTTTAGTGAAAAAATTACGAAATACGTTTTAAATAATCTAAAACATTTTCATGATATTTTAACAAACTAAGGAAATAATCACCAAACCAAAAAGATTTTACAATATGCCCTTAAAATAAATAACTATTTCTTTACAGTAATCGATCTCTCTTTAATCTTTCTCCAAAGTGCGTCATACAAACTTTTCCTTGAATTTTCTGTCGCCTATTATCAGGCACATTTGTAGTAATTGTTGGCGAATTTATGCGGAAATAATTTTCAAGATTAAGCAGCTCGCATATCGGCTTACTTATTTTTCTTTCTGCTCATTTGGATGAACTGTAATACATTCTCGCTGTCTTATCTTCGCTCGTGGGAATATAGATAGAGGAAAGGCTTCGTAAATTATTATTCTGCGTGTGGTGCTCTTAATATATTAACCAAATATACTTTGCTTGAAAATACATTAAGCCTACCTAAAGTGTATTTGCTTAGATGTCATAATGAAGTATTTTAAATAAAATATATTTCTTGGACTTGCATTGTCCTTATTTATTCAAAAACATTACTTGTTTCAAGTGGGTAAAACCCCCCAACCTTCTTCAGGTTAATACTAAATTGGTAACTTTTTATGAATCTATCTCCTAAAAGCCTTAACTTTTGAAATACAGGATAATAAAGTTTACAAAAAAAATAAATAGTAACCGAAATAATATTGTAGACATCTATATGAATATTCTTCTATGCATCGGGGTGCATTTTCTGATGTACACAAACTTTTAATATTTTTTGAGAAAAAAAAACTACGCCACTGCTTTCAATAAAAATAAAAATTTCTTTTAAAATCCTTATTCATTTTTAAGAAAATTTAATCTTCTGGTTTTTCTTTGTCCGACACATGATTTTCGCGTAAAAAAATAAAAATTGTTTTATTTCAGGATCAAGTCCTCAATTCAATCACGTTTTTGTTTATATCTTCTCTAATATTTATCTTATTAAAAATATTTATACAATTTTATATATAGATAATTTAAAAAGCTGTATTTTTGTTTTATAAAATTTTTGTATCTCTTATAGTTTTTGAGATATTGACGTTTAAGTTTAAATCGTTATTTTAAAAACTATAAAAAATATTTAAAAAAATTATAAAACAAAAAATATAGCTTTTTTAATTGTCTATATAAAAAGATATTTAAGTATATTAAATAGTATAAATAATAAAGGATATATCAATAAAAATATGATTTTTTACCAAATATTTCAGTCTAAAAAAGGAAAAAAATATTAATGATATTTTTGCCTTTTTTTATTATAAATTATTTACTTTATTTATTTGAATCTCCAACCACTCAAAATATGCAAAAAATCCAGAAATAATAAATTTCAAATTTTCAATTTTTTTCGGACCTATTCGGAAAAT
Organism: Listronotus oregonensis; assembly: GCA_019359885.1. Classification (NCBI taxonomy): domain Eukaryota; kingdom Metazoa; phylum Arthropoda; class Insecta; order Coleoptera; family Curculionidae; genus Listronotus; species Listronotus oregonensis. The sequence goes on along the minus strand of JAHBCN010004846.1, from coordinate 10,072 downwards.
TCCAAATTTTGGTTTTTGATTAAAACTTAGTAGGTCTTGTAAGAATATATGTATAATTAATGTCATTTAAAATGTCTTGTAGCTTTTACAGTTTTTGATAAATTGACGTTTAAAATTTAAAAATAATCATTAATATCTCAAATACTAGGAGAGATACAAAAAATTTTATAAAACAAAAAATAGAGCTTTTTAAATTGTCTATATAAAAAGTTATATAAGCATTTTCAATAGAATGAACAATAAAGGAGGTAATAACAAAAATATGGTTGAATTGAGGAATTGATCCTGAAGTAAAACGATTTTATTTTTTTTTTAATGAAAACCAAGCGTCAGACAATAAAAAACAAGAAGATAAAATTTGCTCAAAAATGAATAAGGATTTAGAAAGAAATTTGTATTAAAAAAAAAGCAGTGACGTAGTATTTCTCCAAAAATATGCAATACAAAACCCGTAGCCCGTACAGGTTTTGTTTTGAATATATATGGTAGAGAAAATAAAATGAGTATATCAGGAATTGCACCTTGATGCAAAGAAGACATGTACCAAATTTTGAAATTTCATAAGGATATCTACAATATTAACTCAGTTTTTATTAAAAAACTGCTTTTTATTTAAAACTTTATCATCCTGTAACTCAAAAGTTAAGACTTTTAGGACATACGTTCATAGAAAGTCTAAAAATCACCCCCTTAAGTATTAGCATGTCCTTAAGGAACACTCTGTTAATAATATACAGCAATAAAAAAAAAACAAAATGTGTTTTGTTTTCAGCATGCTTCCAATATAATTCTACTAGCCACAGCAAATATTCTCGGTCTTACGTCATACCTTGTTGAAGATAAGCAGCAAAGAAGGGCCTTTCTTGAAACAAGACAATCTTTAGAAGTTAAGCTGGTGATAGAAGAACAAAGTGCCGAGCAGGTAACTTTTGTTTTATTAATAAGAAGGTAATAAAAAGAACATAACCGACTTTTTTCTTAATATCTTAATTATTTAATTATCAATTAAGATATTAAACAATTATTAATTAATTACTAATAAATTTTTAATTATTTATTAATAAATTTCCTAATTAATTAATAATTAATTTATTAATCAATTTTTAATTATTTAATTTTTAATTAATAAATGCAACAAAAATAATGTTTTATAATAAAATTATAGATATTTTTGTTTTCAGGAACGTCTTTTACTTTCTGTATTACCGGAGCACGTCGCAGTACAAATGAGACAAGATTTAGATTCGGCAGATAGTCAGTTTAAGAAAATTTACATGAGCAGGCATGAGAATGTCAGGTGAGTTTAAACATGATTTAATTTGTGTTATAATCCAGTATATGCACGCATGTTAACAGATATCTTAGCTGATTAAATTTACACACCTTGACTCTCACCATCTTAAATTTAAAATAGGTAGATTGATCCATTACTTATTTAATACAAAAACTAATCCACTATTGGGTGTTGCGAATGCTTTCTATTTTTTAATTGGATTAAATGGATTAGTATTAGAATGAAAATTCGGTGCTCTTTGAAAAAAAAAATAAATAAATAAAAAGTAGGTAGCTAAAAGGTCTGATTTTTACTGGCGGTCGCCTTTGCTTTTTATATGGAATATTTTTACAGGCACGTGGAAAAGCGACACATTATAAAATGCAAAAGCGGCCGCCAGTAAAAATCAAACCTTTTTATCTACTTTTTATTTTTTTTTCTTTTCTAACCACAACTAACCACAACTATACATAAAATATAAACTAGGGCTTCGTTAAACTTTAAGGTCTTTTTTAAACAGCAATATTTTGATATAATTTTTTTCACTTATTTTTTGTTCCATAAGAAAACACATAGGATCAGAAAAACTTAATTTTTTAATCACATTATTACAAATTAAAATAATTCCTTTGTTTTCCAAATAAAATAATATACTAAGGTTATGGCTGACTTAATATTTTGACGTGTCTCTGCTTGAATAAGCAATGTTGACAGATGTTTTTTAATAATTTGTTATTATTGAAGGTCGTTTCTTCCGTTTAACAAAAATAAAGTTTTTTATAGAAATAAAATGGCAAAGTTTTTTATTATGAATTAATATTTCCGTTTGACAACATTGCAACCGTCTTATAGCGGCGCATGTATGTATTAGGTACTCGTAAATAGTAAATATTTCAAATAAAATGTCAAATAATCACCAATATTTATAATTTCAATTGCGATTTTCTTGGTGAAAACTACGTCATTTGCAATTTCTTTTGTCTCAAATAAAAAAACATTTTAATTCATAAACCACCTTTTTTGTTCTTTTTTTGTCAGCGAAATTAAATACATATTCAGCAAAATATATTCATACTTTTAACTGATTTTTCTGATAAATTTAAATATCAAAAACATGGTAATTGCCGTAATCCGGATAAATTTGCATGCCACTTTTTATCGATTCTGACTGGTTTAGTTAATGTATTTACTTTAAAAACCCGACATGTTCTCAAAAATTAGTACCGATATGTTTTAATTAAAATGTATTTTAATGAGACGATGCCGACGCTTTTATGAACATGTCTATGGAACAAACATACTACCAATGTATTCATTCTGGTTAAATATATGTTTTTTAAAATCTTTACTCCAAAAAATAGTAATTTTTTTGTATATGTGTGATTTTAAGACTTATCCCTAATAATAATTGAAGGACACGCAGTATGAAAGTGAAAACACAATATTTAATAAAGAATTAATGAAGATATTGTTAATATCGTAATAAAGTATAATATGGTCCAAGAGCTGCTAGATTTTTTAGAGTAGGTATTTGAGGCACTATAAAAACTTAAACAATCGTTCTTTTATAATATCTAAACACAAAAACGCAGTCTTGGCTATGGAGTACCGGGCTAAACCGAGCCCTGGATTTGTAAATTCACATTTTTTTTTTTGCAAAAATTTTGAGGCATCCTGAAATTTTACAATTTTTAAATTTAATATAAAAGAAATTAAAATATAAAAAAGGCAGACTATTAAATCGAGTCCAACAGTATGCTAGATCTTTGCAAAATGATTTTTTTAAAAATAAAAAATAAATTTTTGCAGTACTTTGAGAGTTTTATAGAGCAATATTAATATACATACAGGGTGTTAATTAATTGAGTGCCGATAATGCAGGGTGTGAATCCTCGGGTGATTTTAAGGAGAAAATTTTATATCAACATATGTCCTAAACATCTTAGTTTATGAGCTACAGGATGTTAACAATTTAAGAAAAAAGTGAGTTTTTCCTCCTAATTTGTTATCACTCTTAGATATTTGTATGAAATTTTATACACATCTTTTCATCATTAAGTAGCATTTGTTGACGTAAAAGATTTTTTAAACTTTTTATCAGTGACGTCCGTACGGGGTTTAAACTGACAATTTTTGAAGAAAAAATTGGTACGTCTTTGATTTTTCTAAAGACCAAAACTATTTTAAAAATCCCCATATATTTTGGAGTAAATGTGGTTTTAAGACTTACTTTTGTACAACGTACCGTAATTTTTTCTTTAGTTCATTGCGACTGTTTTTGGTATTTTGTTAAAATTTAGTTGACACATTTTTTTTGGTGCAAAAACTAAATTTTCTACTTTTACCAGTAACGTTCGCGTAGGCATGATATTGAATATTAAAAAAAGGTTTAGTCTTTGGAAAAATCAGTGACGTACCATTTTTTTCTTCAAAAATTGTCAGTTCAAACCCCGTACGGACGTCACTGGTGAAAATTAAAAAAGATGTTTTACGTCAAAAAATGCTACCTAATGATGAAAAAATGTGTACAAAATTTCATAAAAATATCTAAGAATGATAACAAATTTTGATGAAAAACTCACTTTTTTCTTCAAATATTAGCTCAAGAACTAAGAGATTTAGGACATAATATGTTGATAATAATTTTTCTCCTTAAAATAACCCGAGGATTCACATCCTGTATTATCGGCACTCAATACATTAACACCCTGTATAAAAGGAACTATTTTTTAAAAAATATTTATTTCTCTGGGATATTTTGTCTTCCAGAGAATGAGGAACGTAATACATAAGTGCGAGTGAACAGGCCTTTTTAAAACTTTTTTATTCAGTACCCTCACCCTCTATTGGATAAAGCATGGAATTTTTTAATGGCTTCGTAATTTTCTAACTTAGTAATTAGGCAAACTTTAAAAACTTATAAAGTTTAATGGAAATTTAAAAATATTAAAGACATTTTGCACCAAAAGGGATTTAATTACGTATTCATAAAAGAGCATTTTCTTTTAAATTTTAAAACTTTTTTAAAAAGAACAAAATGAATGTTTTATAAATAAGTATGCCAGCTTATTAAAACATTTTAATTTTTCCTCTGTAAAATAAGAAGTTTATTAAAAAACCATATCTACTTAGTTATAGCTAATAATTATTATACACTGATCGCCAAAAAGTTGGACACATATGATTTTTTTTTAATTCTTAAAACTATAGAAAAGCTTCTTGTGGCAATCATCTCTGCTTATTCAATAACCTAAAAATCCACGTGCGGCTTATGCAAGCCGCACAGTGGCATGATACGAGTTAGGCTGTTTCAAAAATGGCCACAGAACGAAAAGCTCATGAAATTTTAAAAATATTGTCAGAACCCTTTTTTGAGAATTTAACAAAGTGACAACTGAAATTTTGAGTGTTTAGGTAAAACTAATTTTTACTTGATATTATGGCCTGAATATTGTTACTCGGTTTTCGGGGTCACCATTTACGAATATGAGGTAGAAATTTCAAAAACTTTAAATCAAAGATGGCGGCTCCCAAATGCTGAGTATTCAAATTAAAAAAACACTTAAAATACGGGGAATATGGATAAAAAAATTTACTCCTGGTTCTCGTGGTTACTAATCACAAATCTTAGGTCGAAATTTGAAAAATTTGAAATCCAGAATGGCTAATCCGAAATGGTGGATCCAAAATGGCGCGTATAAAAATTAAAAAGCAATATAAATGTTTTTCTATTTACAAAACGTAGAAAAAAATAAAAGATGTATATTAAAAGGGAGTTCGTTATAGCATATTAAAAAATTATACGTAGTGCTAAAAAAATTATATTAATAAAAAAAATACATATTAGATATATTATAGAAATTATTATGTGTGAAATATGTATATTTTTGTAACAATTAATAAAATACCCACGAATAAATTGTTATTCTTTGTTCTATAAAATATATCTACTTATATATTAAAAAAAACTTTAATAACACAAATTCTACAAATCTTTAAAATTTTAAATTTAATTTTAAAAATTTTGTTAGCATTTTTCTATACATCCCGTATAATTTTAATATATATTTTTAAATTCTTCATTAGAATATAAATATATTTTTTAGCAAAAGTTTATTTCTTTAAATTTATAAAAAAAATTATTAGTTATTCTAAAATTTTCAGCCTAAAAAAATATTATTAATTCTTTAATGCATCCCGTATATTTTTACCTGAACTTAAAGAACATACATAAATGATATTGCAGATTTGCTACAAATTAGATTCTAAAACAATTGCAACCAATTAATGTGCAGTGTATATGACAATGACTAATTAGAATTAGTTTAACTTTTAGAAAAATATATTTACCTACTTAAAGTTACGGAATCGTATTTTTAACTTTCTCGTTTTAATTGTGGAAAAACCTACAAAAATTACAAATTACTGAATAGAATCGTCACGCCGCGCCATTTTGGACCTATGTTTATATAACATTTTTATCTTATTTTTCGGCCTAGAATAACCCTGTATATAATTATTAAGCATCGAAGCCAAATAACCACTAGATAAAACGGTTATATCTTAAAAGCAACACTGTTGGATGGAATAAATCTTTGGAATACCCTTTTAATATTTTAGTACCACATATATGTATTAGATGTATAATTCAAGCCTGGCCAACAAGCACCCTCAATAAAAATTCCTTTTATGCTTTATAGCAGGGGTCTCCAAACTTTCCAGCCTTAGGGCCATACTGATTACTCCAGTAAGTTCCGAGGGCCAAAACCATATTATCATTGTTGCCGGTGGTAAGAAGTGAAATAGTCCACTGATGAAAAAAAAATCCAAAAAAGTACACAACGTTTAAAAAGGCTGCAAATCGGACTAAAGTCCGCAAAACGGCAACACTGCATATAATTAATTTTCCTGTCATTATCTGTAATTTCTAGATTAGTCGTAGAGTACGAGCCATGAAAAGTACCTTCTATCGCTAGCAGATGGCGCTAATGGTACGTACAGAATAATCTCGTTGGTTCGAGAAAGTTCTGGTGTCTTCCACTCACTTCTAGATGGCAGTAATTGGAATATATAAGAAGGCTAGTGGCGCAACCACAAGTCAGTTCCTATGACACTGTGGTTAAATAAAATATTGCATACCTCCTTAAAACGTGTTTGTGCGTGTTTAAGTTTAAGACATCTTTATAACAGTATTTTGATTTGAATTGTTTCTTTTTGTGTGAATTAGTAGTATGGAAAGAAATGAAAAATTGATAGTGAATGCAGAAAATTCAAAAGATCAGTGGAACATTCAGTATTTCGTAATTGAGTCCAGTAACAAGGCGCTATGCTCTGATTTGCAATGAAAGCATAGCCGTTCTCAAAGAATATAACATTAAACGTCATTATGAAACAAAACATTTTCAAAATTACTCAAAATATACAGGAAGTTTGCGGACAGAAAAATTCGAAGCTATGCAGGCGCGGATTGAAATCGCAGCAATCTTCATTTACAAAACTCAAAACTGAACAAGAGGCTGCAACTCGTGCCAGCTTTCGTGTGGCTCTTGAAATTGCAAAACGTGGAAAACCATTCACCGATGGAGAAATGATCAAAGAATGCATAATTGCAGTAGCCGAAAAAATGTGCCCTGAAAAGGTAAATTTATTAAAAACTGTCAGTATGTCAGCAAACATTGTGGCTCGAAGGGTAGAAAACATCGCTGAAAATATATCCTCTCAACTGTTCGACAAAAATGGACATTTTGAGTGGTTTTCTTTGGCCTTGGATGAGTCAACGGATGTGTCAGATACTGCTCAGGTGTTGATTTATATTCGAGGAGTAGATAAAAGCTATGAAGTGCACGAAGAACTTCTTGATATGTATAGTATTCATGGCACAACTACTGGTACAGATATTTTTAAAGGAGTTGAAATGGCCATTAATCAACCTTCGATGGAAAAACTTGAAATGTATTGCAACTGATGGAGGCAAAAACATGAGTGGGAAAGATAAAGGAGTGGTCGCTCTTGTGTCAAAGGCTGTAGAAAATGACGGTGGTTCAAAACCATTAGTCTTACATTGTATCATTCATCAACAGTCTTTGTGCGGAAAATGTTTGGATATGTCTGACGTTCTGAAACCAGTCATATCAACTGTTAATTTTATCAGATCTTTTGGGCTGAATCACCGACAATTCCGACAATTTATTGAAGAAATTGAAGAAACTGATTTAAACTTATCATACTGCCGTACGCTGGCTTAGTTGTCGGAAAGTCCTTCAGCGCTTTTTGAACTTCCAGCAGTGATCGAAATTTTTTGAATGAAAAGCATCGCCCTCTTACTGAAAAAACAACGCATGGCTGTGGAAGTTAGCATTCTATGTTGATTTGACAAAACATGTGAACGAACTGAATTTGGGATTGCAAGGAGAAAACCAGCATCTTCCTGATTTATACACAAATATCAAATCATTCCGGAAGAAATTGAGACTGTTTCAATCACAACTACGAAGTAAATGTTTTCCACATTTTAAAACATGTGAAATATTCATCCACACTACTGAGACTGAGTTTCCTATCGATTTTGCAATCGAAACTTTGAGTGCTTTGAAGATAAATTTTGATACTCGTTTCTCGGACTTTGATGCCATTGCGAATCAAATTAAGATTTTCAGAATCCTTGATACTGACATTGAAACCCTAGCCCCGGAACTTCAAATGGAAATGATTGATCTACAATGCGGTGATATAATTAAGAACAAATATCAAAACTCATCTTTGTTGGAATTTTATAAGAGACTGACACAATTTGATAATTTGCATAAATTTGCTCGTGGTCTGTTTTCTGTTTTTGGTACTACTTATTTGTGTGAGAAAACCTTCTCCAAAATGAAGTACACAAAAAATGTTTACAGATCGAAATTAACTGATGAGCATCTTAAATCTCTTTTAATAATTGGTACAAGTAAAATTGGTCCACAACTACAAACTATTGTCAGTGGAAAATCTCAATTACATAAATCTCATTAGTATTTCATATGTCATTATGTTTGTTATAAGTTATGTGATTATTTAAAATGTTAGTTGGATTCATTTCAATAATTTGTTAGTTATTATATACTGAAGTTAAATTTTCTGCATATTATACATGTCTTTACTCATTACAATTCTGTGTTTCTTTATCCAAAAACAATAACAATAAGCCTACAAGAATGTTATGAGTTAGCGGAGTTAGCCCATGACCATATCAATGTAGATGTCATATTAATAATTATTCAACATAAAATTAGAATACTTCAGTAAACTAAATTTAATTTGCTATAAAAATTATTTGTTCTCTAAAAGGAGTTTTCAAGTATGCTAGCTCCCCGCGGGCCGGACAAAATCTGTCCGCGGGCCGGATGTGGCCCTCGGGCCGTAGTTTGGAGACCCCTGCTTTATAGCATGAATATTGCAGCTAGATCCTGTTCTTTTTTATTTAGAAAAGCTTTTTCTGATTTGCTTCTAGTCTATTATTAAATTCAATATAAAAACCTATTGTTTAAATATTCTAATCTTTTTCCAAAAATAAAAATGCTACATTAATCGCAGTTAAAAAAGAAGTAATAGCAAATATTTGATTTAGAGTCGTTGTATGGCAAATAATATTATTAAAAAAAGCTTTTTAAGTAATTCTGACGAGTACGTAAAAGATTTAATTGCGTAGATTTTGCAACCCCTTTCATTTTGGAAACTTTTCTTTTGGCTAATGGAATATTTGTAATTTAATCCCAAAAATTTTTAAGTGATCCAAGTTAAGACTTTTTAAAAGCCTAGCAGACAAATATAATTCTTATAATTAATGAATAAGTTTCTTCATTCTAAAAAACCCTGTGTTTATTAAAAAATACTGTTATTTGAAAATAACAACTTGTTTTGGTTTGTAACCAGGTAATAATTTATAAAATATATTTAGTTGCAAAAAATAATCTTATTTTCTACTGAATGTCTTTATCTATGTAAGACAATAAAACAGTACAAAAATATGGTTTGATGCAGGAAAACCACTTAGACGTTAAATTTAAGCCTTGAGGAACACTCGCATATATCCGCTTTGTTTCAAGAACAATAGGATTTCACAGAAATCTTATACATTGTATTTTCTTTGTTTCAGCATTCTATATGCAGATATAGTCGGTTTCACTGCCATCTCGTCCACTTATTCAGCTCAGGAGCTTGTGAAAATGCTGAATGAATTGTTTGCTCGGTTCGACAAACTCGCTGAGGTAAGGTCTGCTTTCAGTTATACCCAGTGTCCAAAAAATTCTGGAATATTGTAAATACTTGTAATTTTTTATTGAAATTTTACCTACCAACATAAAAAAATGTAATTTTGTTTTTAAAAATATATAGGAAGGGTCGAAAAAATTTATTAAGTTTATTATTTTAAATCGAGCACCCTGTATATTTTTACGGATATCATTTGATCAATTTTACTTGTACAGTGTGTTCAAGATTAATGAATGAACAGCGTGGGGATTTCCGAAACGGTAAGAGATAAGTGGGTAGTTTAAATTTGGCAAAGTTGCGTATTGGGGAGCTTAATAATATACCATTATAAAATTAAAGTTCTATTTTGAACTTTTAAAAATATGACCGAAAATCTGAAATTTTCGTTTTTCGTTTTAATTTTTTTACGAGTTTATTTTAAAAGTTAGAAAAAATCTAAAATTACATTTTCATTGGAACTTTTTGCGCTTCATCTATTGGTGAAGTCGAAAAATTTTTACTATGTTTTGTTTTTGCTAAACCATTATCAGCTTTTTTAACACTTAATAT
>JAHBCN010004845.1:0-59637 GCA_019359885.1 Listronotus oregonensis | reverse complement strand
GGGAACCACCTTTGAGAAACACCCGGTATAAATCAATTTATAGCTTTTTTATTCTAAAAAATACGGATTTGATTTAGTTGAAGGAGAGTGCGTATGTGCGTAAATATCCTTATACATATTTTAAAACATTAATATCATAATAAAATTGCTGACCCCACCTTTTTCTTATATCTAATTTTGCAGATAGGAGAACCAATAGTCAATTTAATGATTTCTCATTCCTAATATGTATCACGAATTTAACATTTTTTGCTAGATTGTATCGTTTACGATAAATTGGCAAAACACATTTTTAGACCCTTTTTCATCCCTTCTCTCCTTGGTGCAAAACGCCCTTCTTGTTTAAGGGAGAGGACTAAGGGATTTCTTTGGATCTTAAACAAACATTAAGAAAAAAAAACTATGAAACAATTTTTCCGGTAAAAAGACAATTTTATTTTTAAAATTTTTATAATAATTACACTACTTTACAAAAGAAAGTATCGGACCTAAATATGTGATATATGGTTGAATGGAAGCCATGCATTCATATCTGAATACCCCTAAAACGGTTCTTACGATATTTTAAAAAAACTAATGCAATATAAATCGAAATATTAGAAAAATAAAAAAAAAACAAATTTTTTAGCAATTAGTTAAAAAAATTTTGAAGTTTACTAGGTCTGTTTGTAATTAGGACATAGTGTATACTATTTTATTCTTTTTTAAGACTAGGTGGGTCCAAACAGAGTAAAAGAGTGTAAAGTAATACTGAATAACGAATAGACTTCATGTGTTGTCGTACAGCCTTCTACAAAAATAATATTTTAAAGCATTGAGAACTTCTAACTTTTGGTAAAGGGTCTTCGATCTTATTTGGAACAGCGATTAATTTGTGGTCCATTTAAAATACTACTTTACGAAATAAACTAAAATGGGAAAAAATATAATGATCCCTACTGGTACTAGTCCTGGCCCGTTCACAATTAATCTTTGTTAGAGAGAGATGCTTCCTATGATCATTTTTACACCGAAAATTTGTTTTTGTTCTTATACAAATCAAAGTTTGGAGACAAATTTCCGAAAAATAAAAATCCAAAAAGATAGATTAATAGGCAAATTCAATACGAGAATCTTAAAAAAATAGCCTAAATGATTGAACTATAGAGGCTGTAGAGTAATTTGGCAGATATTTTGTCTTGCAGAGTAATTAGGTCTGATATTGTCATTTTTACCAATTTGTCTGTTTAAGAGGCACCCGAGTTTGTCTAAAGTTCTTACCAATACAAGGCGTCAAAAAAGGGGTTTAAAAGTCTTACAGCTAGTCCGTCCCTGTGCTGTGAATAACTTACAACTCTTCCTTTGACAGTGATTTCTTTTTACGTGTTTTTTACATCCGAGAGATTTTTCACATATTCCCGGACACCCTGTATATGTATACAAAATTACGGCTGAAGCAACTTTATCACTTATATGCGCAGTCGGCAAGTTATAAAATCCTATTTATTATTTGACATTTTCTGGGTAAATCGTAAAAAATAGAGGTAAAATTATTAGCGGTTACCAGGTAAACTTTGCATATTTACCAGGGAAAGCTTACCTACGCTATTCTCTCCCAGATCATTAAATACACCTAAAATTCCACCTACACTATAGAAAGACGTCTTTTTATAAATGTTCATTCAAAACAAAATGATTAAATAATGATGTTTGGCAGTAATGAGATAAATTTTATTTTAAGTTTATGTAGGTAAATAAAATAATGACATGTCTGGTAAGACGTACATTATTTCTTAAAAAAATAAGGCAGATCAAGCGGTTATATGAAGCAGATACAATTTAAATAAACAAATATATACATATATATATATATATATATATATATATATATATATATATATATATATATATAATATATATATATATATATATATATATATATATATATATATATATATATATATATATATATATATATATATATATATATATATATATATATATATGTATATATATATATATATATATATATATATATATATATATATATATATATATATATATATATATATATATATATATATATATATATATATATATATATATATATATATATATATATATATATATATATATATATATATATATATATATATATATATATATATATATATATATATATATATATATATATATATATATATATATATATATATATATATATATATATATATATATATATATATATATATTTACGGTTAACCTACGCTGTTATTTATTAGTTTTTAGATCGGTGATAAAAATATAAAAAATACGAAAGCCGGATGATCAAACTAACAATTTTTAATTTTCTCTATTTATTAACTCAGTAAATAAGCCTAAACTATACTCTACAATAGTTTTGTCGAATAATTTTTTTCTATATTTTAGCTTCTCACTATGGATGTTAGAGAGGTAAAGGAGCACCCTCTCTTATGGCTGTTTTGCTCAAAAAGTGGCCACAAAATAGCATTTAATTGGTGGCGCTGGTGGAGCTAAGCGAACCATTGAGAACCAATGACCTTGACTGCAATATATAAAGTGAAGTTGAAAACGACGAGGTTATTGGTTTAGAACGGGTTCCGGGATCACCAGCGCCATTTTAATTTATTGCAATTTGAGGAATAATTTTGTAACACAGAAATGGTGATCCTGGTCTTTAGACTCCATGCTGCTCACCTCTTTTATTGACATTTCCTAATACAGTTAGAGAACAGTAGCAACCACTATTATTCTTGGTCGCAGACACCTTTCATGATCTTTTCATTTAATTATGGCTGTATTGCTCAAAAACGTGGCCAGTGCAAAATAGCATTTAATTTTCCATAAATTTTGTGGCGCTGGTGGAGCTAAGTCTTGCGAAAAGTTGATTTTATTGAGAACCAATGAACCATCTTGAACGTGTTGACTTTGCAAATATTTTAAACGTTATTTTATAAAGTTGAAGTTGAAAACGACGAGGTTATTTGGTTTATAAAGTACGGGTTATCGGATCACCGTTATAATAATGATATTATTTAAGCGCCATTGTAATTTTGCTATGTACCCTGCAATTTGGGGAATAATTTTGTAACACATTTTAAGAACGAAAAAGTTTCATTCTGATCCTGGTCTTTAGTGTTTATGTATTTATGTCCCTCATGCTGCTCACGTTTCCTTGACAAAATTTCCTTCCCTAGCTTAAAATTAAAGCTAGGACCTACAGGGGCACTATTCTTTATACATTCGCATATTAGTCATTTTAAAAGATGACATGCCGAAAGTGAGCGAATGGCAGAATAGTTTCCCAGACCCGAACCTTGACTTCGACGAAGCTATTAAAAAAGAATAATATTATATATTTTAATGATTAAAATGTTTTCCTTTACAAAATTAAATTATTAACTAGACTGTCGGGTAATCACGCATGGTGATTGATCCGAAGAGGAATTGTTTTCCGATAGGTCAAAAAACTTTTGGGGGCTTATATAAGCAAAAATTGAGTAGGGCAACTTAGACTTCTCTGATATTTTATATCCTGAAACTGCTAAACGCTTTACCTTTTGGCAGTTAAAGAGCATTCACATTTTTTTAGTAAGAAGCAAATAAGTAACCTAACTTTAAAAAGAACTAGATAAATTGGTTTATCTTTTGAGACGAAATAGTCTTTAATAGTGAAATTAATAGCTACAAATCTACATCAGATGATTTTTTATTTTGATAAGCTCGAAACAGAATTAAAAGTCTTTTAACAGTTGTTTAATAAGTATTCGCTAATAATAGCGGCTGCAATTTTTATACCTGCCTTAAAAGTTTTACTTTGGTTAATTTTACTCATATTTACACATCACGAAATGCTTAAACTGTTTAATTTCTCACATCTCACATGGTGTAAAAGCAGATTTAGAAAATTTTAAGTGAGGACAACTATATTTTTATGAATTTTATATTAGTTACTGTTATTTTTGGATAGTTTAAAGGGTGTAAAAAATGAAGGATCAAAAATGTGCCACAGTTACAAAAAAGTTCCTTTATTAATATTGTTAATAATAAATTTTGAGTTTGCTCAGTACTTTTTGCAACTCAAACAATTAAGATTCTACGAAAAAATATATTTCAATTTGTTGTGTCTTATTTAACGTAACTTTTCGCTTCTTTATTAACAGAAAATGCAATGTTCCCAATCAAATCCGTGATCAACCGTTTTTAAAGCAATTACCTCGTCGTTCGAAACTTTAATTGGCCACTTTCTATATAGCTGGTCAAGGTCATCTTTTTAATGGTATATGGTCAACATTTCTTCACTTCGCTACATCAGCGCCTCCGTATTTTAATTAATTGTAAAAGCAGAATTTTAAGTGGCAACTATGAATTGTAAAGGTAAGGATCAAAAATGTGTTACAAAAAAGGTCCTCAAATTGCACTAAATTAAGATTGCACTAAATTATGATGTTCCCAAGAACCGTTTTTAAAGCAATTACCTCGTCGTTCGAAACTTCACTTTCTATATAGCGGTCAAGGTCATTGGTTCACTTCGCTACATCAGCGCCTCCTATTTAGTGCTATTCTGGGGCCACTTTTTGTGCCAACCAGCCATAAGAGATGGTGTTCCATATCTCTCTAACCTCCATAGTGGAAACATATGGGAAGAAATTTAGCCAGTTAAAATTTATACAAAGTTTTTCCCTATGATTAGTAAATTAGAGAGGATATTGCTTAAATATTGATATTTCTTCTATTGTTGGCAAATGAATGAAATTAATATGCGAATCTGTTTAATAGTGAGTAGGATTTGAGCTACAAAATTTATATAAAGTATCAGCTTTTTTTAAATTTCACTTACATTCCTTTTTTTTTAATGCTTAATTTTGATTCTTTATCGCTATCTTTACACTTAACTTTCAAATAATGAAAGAAAAGTGAATTTATTTTTACAAGGTTTCAAATTCATCTTTTTTCGCTCCAAAATATAATTTTACAAAGTTTCTATTTTCGAGAACGCTAATTTAGAGAACTAAACAGTTTTTTAATTTTCCCAAAAGTCATCGGTGTTGAAAATGAGTTTTTTCTTGTAAAATATGCTCTTGTTCTCAAAATGTGTGCACTTTTTTTATAAGATTTATAAGAAACCCCTACTTTAAATTTTTTTTATCCTTTGGCTACCCTGAAAAACTAGCCTTCCAAAGTCACATTACAAAAGTTGGCCAATTAAAGTTACATTCTCCCAAAACAAATTGTTTCGCTACGGCTCTGGTTACAAAAAAAATCAGGAATATTTGTTTAATTTTTAGGAGGATCAATACCTAAAAAATAATAATTAAAAAAACCGAGGTCAATGACTTTCTTCAGGATATTCCGCTGATCTGGTGATTTTAAATATCTACTTCATTATTATTTTACTGATCATGCGTTTTTACCTTATAAATCAATAATTTTTCCATTAAGCCTATGCACATTAAAATGCAATTTGGTCTAATGACTTTAAGTTGTGGTTTTATTATTAAAATAGCATTATTACCAAGAACATCTCAGAAAAGTCGAGCGCTAATTGATTACGCAATAAATATAAAGCAAGGTTTTTATCTGATTAAAAATATAAAATGTAATCTATGTTTAACTGTATTCTTGTACTGAGATTCATTTCACTGCCGCACTAGAACTATTTTATTTAAGACATATACAGGATGCTTTGGTTATTAGAAAAGCAATTTAAAAGAATCTCGAAAACCAACAAAAAATTCATTTTTGCTACAGTGTAAGTTAAATTTTAAAAAATGCACATTTTTGGGCTTAATTAAATACCGTATATTTAATTTTAAAAAAAGAAGAATAGAGAATTATTAGATATAAAATGTCCTGCGTCAATAAAGCATTGTAGTGATTTAAGGCAGTAACAAACTAATGCGAAATTTTGTAAGAAAATCAGTGTGTGCCGTAAATTTAGGATCACAACACAATGCGGGATCTGATTGGTGGGTTTTAGTTTTTTTAATGAGATGCGATGTGACAGCGTGATGCGATTTACATTGTTTTTTTTTGTGCTGAACAAGCGTTATCCTGTTCTCCGAAAAATATATTACATACACAAATGATATATTTCCACAATTTCCTAAAAACATTTTCCTTTTGTCCAATAGAAATATTAATAATTGCCACTGTAATTATTTCTCTTAAATCTTCTAAGTTTTCCGCTAGCGTAGCTAACACTTTTTTTGTTAATTGAGCCCATTAAATAAATCTAGTAGTGTTACGTCTGGCGATCTTGCTGGCCACCTAAATAGACCATTTATCTCAATCCAGTTAGCTCCATAGGTATTGTAAAGAAATTTTAACATTTTTAGATATAAGTCAGAAATTAAAGGTAAAATTTTAAGTTACATCTCGAAATTTTAAAAATCCCGAAATTTAACTTAGTATTTAAGAAAAAAATATATTTTTAATTTTTGGTATTCCTCCCAGAATATGTACAATATACCGATAGGTGGGGATAACTTTATATTTTTGTTGTAAAAATAAGTTATATAATATAACCTTATTAACGATTGCCCAATTCTTTAATATAAAATATTAGTGTTTGAAAGGAGGTTGGTTAAGTAGTTAACTCTATAATGTCTATTTGAGATTGTAATATAGAAATAATTTAATAATATCTTCCGTCACCATTTGGTCAAGATGCATACCTAACTTTATCTTTTTCTTTATCTTTAATAAAGGAAGATAGAAATATACAAATTTAAGTAAATTTAATCTTGCGTTTTATAAAAGAAATTGTATTATTTTTTTATTGAAATTTATTTAAGCATGAACGAAAGGCCAGTATCAGTTGCAAATCGTTATCAATGAAATCGTTCGTAAAGTAAAATAAATTTTACTGTATTTAATTAGAGTTTGATACGTTTTATAGTGCTTTTAAGGCAGTAATAA
Source organism: Listronotus oregonensis (assembly GCA_019359885.1). Lineage (NCBI taxonomy): Eukaryota > Metazoa > Arthropoda > Insecta > Coleoptera > Curculionidae > Listronotus > Listronotus oregonensis. The sequence continues at coordinate 52,716 of JAHBCN010004845.1, read as the reverse complement.
GAAATAACACACTTTTCCTAGAAACGGAATTATTATCATGTAACGATCCTGTTTTTTATAAGAATCATAAATTTTATATTTTAAAATACAGAACTGAAATTTTAATTACATTTTTAAAAAGTACGCTGATGTACAAAGATAATGGCACAAGTCATCTTTAATATTAAAATAAAGAATACAAGTGTTTCATAAGAAGGCTATAAGATAATAAAGACATTCCATCGCAACGTTTAAAACTGAAGTAACAATTACTTTATTTATTAAATATTACACACACACAATAAGTTCTAGCTACTCTTTGTTTGGCTTCTTTAAAAAATAAATTTACTTAATTGATCAATTTTAAGAAAGTAAGCCAATGAGCCCAAAAGTGGTCTACTTTTGGGACTTATGGTAAATATAAAGGATTTCTAAATGTTTCTAAAACAATTTTATGACAATTTTAAAACCAAACACAAATATTAAAAAGACATACGAGAATTATTTCGAAAACTATACAATATTATTTTATGTTTTATACAATCATATTCTACATTATAGGAAAAAAATTAAAAAAACACGCAGAACAATTTTTGGGGTCGAAAAAACGTTTCAGCGCCTTTTTCTCCTTATTATAACTCTGTTAATAGATTTGCAAAAGATTAATGAAGAGACTAACTATGCAAATTTACATAAGTATTCTAATCCTCGTAAAAAAAATGAGAAAGTTGTGTCAAGAGGTTTCTGAGATATTCGATTTTAAAAATGGCTCATTTTCAAAATTGGGTGTTTTAGAAGCTTGCAATCTGATTGAACCTGAGTTTCTGAGGTCATAGAATTTAAAATGGAGGCAGGAACTCACAAAAAGAGAAGAGATCAAACCAAAAATACTTATGCAAAATAATACTGATATCTGTCTCTTATTAAGGGGGGAAGGTCAGCGAGACTTCTCAATCGGCGAGCATCGTAGCATCGGATATAGTGATATGAAAACAAAAACCAAAATTTCGGTGTTTTCATTAATGTCACATAATTTCTGGATAAATTAAAAAAAAATAAAAAATAAAAAAAATGGCTACATAAAATACTTTGAAAAATGAAATACATTTAGGGACGACTTTTTCTCTTGTTTTTGCTTTGATATATATTTTTTTTAATTCTCGGGAATTTGTGGGTTCATATAAAAAATAATATCAATTAAAAGATGTGTGCAAAATTTCGGAGAGATCGATCAATAACTTTTTGAGTTATCGTGTACACCAATTTGAAAAATATGGTTTTAAGAAAAAACGCGTTTAAAGTTAGAAAACATACACGTATATATACTGTTACAGATTTTAGTTAGTGTTTAGTTATTAGAAATATAAAAGGTTAGAATTATTTTGTTGGGTTAATATTTATTTAAAATAGGTTACCTCAGTTTTTCCCTTTTTCGACGGTCATTGCGGATTATCCTGAGAGACTGGAGACGTCACTTTACCCTTTTTCTACTTCACATCCTGTAGTAAAAGATCCCTCAGCTAATTCTAGACTTTTCCAGACTTTTCCATTTCTCCATATTACTATAAAAAGCGCGAGGAAAATCCGCACGGGCCAGTTTAGTTTTTGTATTCGGACGAGATAAGAAGTTGACAGACAGTTAAAGTTCAGCGAAGTTGTCATTATTACGTTACGTTAAAGTGTTACCATAGAAACGTTTGTAAACCAGAAATCCAATAAAAAGGTGTAAAACCAGGATCCGTGTTTTTATACGGGGTGTCCCGGAACATTTGGTGTCAGAAGCGGAACGAGATCCCCAAAGAAGTCAAAGTTGATAAGAAGAGTTTTTGAATGCCAGTTGGGACAAGACAACAAACAGCAGTTATGGAAGAATTAAGTGCTCTAATAAAGCAAATGACGGAAGATCTAAAAAAAGAAATGAAGAACAGCCAAAATTCCATGAAAGAAGACCTAAAAGAAGAAATGAAGAGAAGTCAAGAAGAAATGAAGACCAGCCAAGAATCCATGAAAGAAGATCTAAAGAAGGAAATGAAGACCAGTCAAGAATCCATGAAGAAAGACCTAAAGGATGAAATGAAGAGAAGTCAAGAAGAAATGAAGAGAAGTCAAGACGAAATGAAGAGAAGTCAAGAAGAAATGAAGACCAATCAAGAGAAAATGAAAAAAAGTCAAGAAGAAATGAAGAGCCAAATTCGAATAAGTCAAGAAGAAACACGACAGCAAATAGAGAAAATCCAAAAAAGACATTAAAAAGAAGTGAGCAGAGTAAAACAAGAGCTGAAAAAGATGGTAAAAGATCCGAGAAAACCTAAAAGGAGAATTTTATCAAAGCCAAGATGAGATGAAAACAAATGTTACTTGAGGTAAAACTTTCCAAAGAATATGTAAAAGAGGAAATAGAAGTAATACAGCACACCGTACAGACAGTTGAAAGTCATGTTCAGCAAGTCCAAGGCCAAATGCAACAGGAAGTGCAACATTTACAACAACAAATTCAAAAGCTAGCTAGTACAGGCGTCGTCAGAAAGTGGTACCATAACAACTTCCACTTTTGATTGGCAAAATACCGTAGGTTTACACATATCTTCGACAGTTTGAAGCTGCTGTGATGGAAACAGTGGAGTTTACCAGAAAAGGCACGAGCTCTAGTACTTGCTCTTCGAGGTGAAGCCATGGAAGTGTTAAGAAATATTCCCGAAGCAAAACAATGTGACTATGAATCCATTGTAAAGTTACTGGAAATGAGATACGGTGAAGCCCACTTACAGGAGGTTTATAAAGCTCAGCTTCAAGGACGAAGACAAAGATACAATGAAAGCCTTTAGGAGTATGGAAAACTGAATATCGTACGGCTAATTAATTTGACATATCCAGCCTACCCAGAAGAAATTAAACAAGAATTAGCAGTAGGTAGTTTTATTGAAGGCTTACGTGATCCAGATATGAACCAGGCGTTAAGAATGGCTAGACTTAAGAAAATATCCGAAGCTCTTGCTATCACTTCAGTTTGGAAACAGCTAAACAAACATCCAGAGGTCAGACAAGAGTTCGAAGGATGAACTTTGTTCCAGAAGATGAAAATTCAAATAATGATTTTGCAAGAGTGATGGAAGGAGTTGCAAGAGATATTCCTTAAAAACAAACAGAAAAAGACAGCACTATGACATTTAGACAGAAGAAATAACATCTGTTGCTGGAAGTGTGGTAAAAGGGGGCATGTCCAAAGAAATTGTACCAGATTTAATGTCACCACCAGTAGTTCGGAAAAACTCCCAGTATTAGCCAGCTTTAAGGGGCAGCTGGCTAGGTGCTACCAAGCCCATCAACGACAATAATAAGAGTATCCCGGCTGCAAAACAACGGCTCCAGCAGTAGTACCTGGAAATGTATGCGGTCAGAATGTGAAATCAGTTCTAGATATAGTTCCCGCTACTATCGTAAGGCCGAACATCGTAGCCTACTGCAAAATATTTGTCCGAAAAATTCCATTTTGGAATCTGCTAATGAAGTCATACCAATTCAAGGAATACATGAAGCCAGAATAACCTTGGGGACGACAACCTTTATACACGTTGTGTTTGTTGCTGACATAATGGATGAAGTTATTCTTGGCCTTGACGTTATAAGTTATCACGAAGTTTGTACTTGACCTTCCACAACGAATACTGTGAACTAATAATGAAAGAGATTGTAATGAGACCCCAGAACAATGAAGCATCCATTCGAGAAGTTGTACTTACAGAAGATGTCATACTACCCCCAAATTCAGAAGTCATTATCCAAGCAAGGTGTGAAGAATCAGAAGAAGGTGAAATCTATTAGTCAAACCAATTGAAAATAGTCCACTATACGCTAAAGAATTCTACCCGCAAGTACTCGTACAAATAAAGAAATACGGTATTTGTCAGAATGATCAACCTAAAGACTACTCTCAACAAGTCAAGAGCGTGACAAAATTGGTACCTATCAACCTGCTAATATGATAGTTACCAATACCTTTGCTAAACCTGTAAGAAGTTATAAGTAAACTACCTGATGCTCTGCAAGACTTGGTGATTTCATCAAACGCCCTGCTAAATCCGTACCCAAGGTTACTAAGCTGGAAGACCTTTTAAGAAGAAATCAAGACATTTTTCTCTTTCTCTGAAAAGGATTTGGAAAAACCAGCACGTAGTTCAACATCAGAATAATGCCGAACGATGCAGCACTTAATGACAACCACCATAGAATTCCTTTGGCTAAAAGAGACGAAGTTGAGAAGTTAATTGGAGACAGCCGGGCGTATGAACTATCAAGTCCATAGTCGTCTCCAGTAGTCCTGGTTAAAAGAAAGATGGTTCTACCAATTTTACAATCGTTGACTTGAAGGCGCAATGACGTCACAGAGGACAGTTTTCCATTACCAAGAATAGACGATACTCTAGATACGCTGACGGGTTCAAAATGGTTTTCGACCTTAGACCTGAAAAGTGGCTATTAGCCAAGTAGAACTTCATCTGAACATAAGAAAAATCTGCCTTCTCGACCGGAACCGGACTGTGGCAGTTTAATGTTATGCCATTTAGTCTATGCAATGCCCCTGCTACTTTTGAACGATTGATGGAACAACATTACGGGATTTAACTTGGAAAACATGCCTGGTATATCTAGATGACATTAATATTCTTGAAAAAACATTTGAAGACCACCTGAAATGTTGAAGAGGTTTTTCAGAAGCTAAGATCTGCCCAGCTGAAGCTTGGTCAAAAATGTATGCCTTTTTCAAAAAGAAGTTAAATACCTGGGGCACATAATTACTGAAGAAGGAGTGAAAACAGATCCAGAGAAGACAGAAGCTATCCAAAACTGGCCTACACCGAAAAACAAGCATGAAATTAGAGGAACATAAGGGGTTGTGCACTTACTATAGAAGATTTATACATGGATTTGCTGCCATTGCCAGACCATTACATCGACTTACCGAGAACAACAAGAAGAAGCTATGAATGGACCGAAGATTGTGAAGCAGCCTTTATACAACTGAAGAAAGCCCTTTGCAATCCTCCAGTGTTGTCATATCCACAACCAAATCAAACTTTTATTGTGGACACTGATGCAAAGCAATACTTCTATTGGTGGAATTTTGTCACAGATACAAGATGGCCAAGAAAAGTAGCGTATTTTAGCAAAGTTCTTTCGAAACCTGAACGAAATTATTGTTTGACTAGAAAAGAACTTCTAGCTATCGTCAAATCTCTGGAACATTTTCATAAGTACCTTTATGGCCAGAAATTTCACCTGAGAACTGACCATGAATCACTTAAATGGTTGTTTCAGTTCAAGAATCCCGAAGGTCAGATAGCACGATGGTTACAACGTGTTCAAGAATACGATTTTAAAATTGAACATCCAAGAGGATTGAACCATAAGAATGCTGACGCTCTATCAAGAAGACCTTGCCCCGAAGATTGTAAACATTGCAGTAGACGTGAAGAACAAGAAGATCCCGATGAATTTCACTGCCGAAGAACACGCATCCAGTGCTCTCAAGGAGAAATGGGACCCTAAAATCCTTGCAAAAGAACAACAAAGAGGATCCTGATCTTGGAGATATTGTGAAACTAAGACAGAAAATTCAGAAGACCCCATATCAGAAAATAGCTTCAAAGTCTCCGAGATTTAAAAGGGTACTGGGCCATATGGGACTCTTTAATACGGTGCCTATTAAAGAGTCTGGGCAAGGATTCTGACGGCAAAAGCTGTACCTATCAAACAATACTACCCACCAAAGGATTCCAGAAGTATTCAAGCCTTGCACAATGGTATGGGAAGTGGCCATTTTGGAGTTATGAAGACTCATAAAAAGGTTCGTGAAAGGTTTTACTGGCTGGAAAGTCGTGCCGATGTCAAAGACTGGTGCAGAAGGTGTAAGGACTGCGCCTCCAGCAAGAGGACCTCAGACACGAATCCATGGCAATATAAAGCAATACAATGTAGGAGCACCTTTTGAAAGAATTGCCATAGGCATAGCAGGACCATTTCCAACAAGTAAATCTGGGAATCGCTATATTTTGGTAGCGATGGATTACTTCAGCAAATGGCCAGAAGTCTACGCAATACCAAATCGAAGCTACCACTATTGCCGACGTACTATTTCAACAATGGATTTGCCGATGTATGGAGTACCAAGAGAAATACATACTGATCAAGGCAGAAACACGAGTCCGATCTATTCAAGAACCTCTGTAATCTCCTGGGTATCCATAAAACCAGAACTACACCCCTTCACCCCCAGTCAGATGGAATGGTCGAAAGATTTAACAGAACTCTTGATAACTACCTGAAAATTAAGGTAAATGACCAACAAAGTAACTGGGACACCTGTATACAGCCGTTTTACTAGCCTATCGCTCCGCAGCTCACGAAACAACTGGAACGTCACCTGCAATAGTCATTTTTGGAGCGGAGTTATGCCTTCCAGTTGATTTGCCACTGGACCGACCTTCTACCAATGAAAAGCCAGCAGAAGATTATGTAGTCAACTCAGTAAACAGCTGCAAGAAATACACGAAGGGTTCGCAATAAGCTACAAAAGAAAGTGACCGTATGAAGTCCCTTCTTGACCGAAAGCTAATCATAAGGGATTCATTGTCGGTGAAAAGGTTTGGTTATACAATCCAAGAAGAACCAAGGGGCGTTCACCGAAACTGCAGAAGTCCCGGAGGGACCATATAAAGTAGTAACCCGGCTTAATGATCTGGTGTACCGAATTCAGAAGAGCCCACAGGCGAAGATGAAAGTTGTATCTAGGCGGCAATGTCGCTATCAAGATCGAGAAGATACTTGATCGAGACGATCAAAACTTGGGAGGGCAATGTTACAGATTTTAGTTAGTGTTTAGTTATTGGAAATATAAAAAGGTTAGAATTATTTTATTTAGGTTAATAATTTATTTAAAATAGGTTACCTCAGTTTTTCCCTTTTTCGAGGGTCATTGCGGATTATCCTGAGGGCGCTGGAGACATCCTTTTTACACTTTTCTTACATCCTGTAGTAAAGAATCCCTCCAGCTAATTCTAGACTTTTCCAGACTTTTCCATTCTTTTCCACTTCACTATAAAAAGCTGAGGAAAATCCGCACGAGGCCAGTTTAGTTTGTATTCGGACGAGATAAGTGACAGACAGTTAAAGGTTAAACAGTTGTCATTATTACGTTACGTTAAAGTGTTACCATAGAGAAACGTTTGGCAAACCAGAAATCCAATAAAAAGGTGTAAAACCAGGATCCGTGTTTTTATACGGGGTGTCCCGGAACAATACACATACGTCACGGTTTACCGTTTATCCCACTAAGCAAAGAACATCTTGAGCACGTTTTGTAACGTTCTTCAAAAGTAGTTGTGGTAACGTTTAATTTTAAACGTTATTTTATCCTGTCTGTTTCGTTTTCTTGAATTGTTACTGATAATTTTCGTTTCTGTAACATACCCTTGTGAATATTTTTAATATGGTATAGAACAAACATCTTACTGACGTAATATTAATTAACGTTAAAATGTTGCCATGTATAGAATGGTCTTTTAAATACAAGTTCGATACATCTGTTAATATACGTATCAGATATGATTATAATTTGTTAAAACATAAAATGTTATTGATTTAACGTTATAATAATGATATTATTTAATGCAGAATCGTTACGTTTAATGCGTCTATTACATTTCCTCGTTGAAATGTAAACATAGTTAACATATCGACCTCGTTTGCTTAAATGTACCCCGCACAGAGATTGTTACATTTTTTGACAACGACGCCAGGTTTTTATTTTAAGAACAGTTGAGTTTTGTGTTGTAAATTTATAGTTTTTTCTCGTGATATTAAAGGGAAATATGGATCGGAAAGTAAGTATATTACACTATTTTCTATTAGACTTCAGTTTTTATGTATGTAGGTATATAGATAAACTGACCAAAAATCCAGATTTTGAAGGTAAGGTTTTTAAGCCATAAGTCTAGAAAATCCAGCATTAGCCGTTTCCTTAAGATAAATATTGGGGTAATAAGTGCGGATTTAGTTTGGTGAGGTACCTCCCATTCCCTAGATACATATAAATTAAAGAAAGTACAGATTAAAATTTGGTTGCTTTATACCTTACATATTAGTCATTTATAAGACTGGAAAGTAGTGTTTTTTAGCCGTAATTGGCCGTAGGCGACTCCTGGGAGCTTGGCGAGACCTGCAAAACACTTGTTTTTTGGTCATGTAATGTACAATGTTTTTTTCGACCGAAACTATTAAAAAAAAACAATAATAATATTTTAATAATCGACAACAGGTCTATTTATCTGCTTGACATGAATTTGATACTTATTATAACAATAAGAATAATTTAAGACACCCACAGTACGGTAGTACTTAGGCTAAGCCTTCGTGGACTGTCCAAAGATAAAAAAAATCCACCGAAGTTCGTTTCCGTAACAACCATGCATAAAAACGGCTATGCTCCAAATAGCAGCTTATTTTTTATTTCATGGATCTGCAAAGTAATAAATGGGTTTAGTGACAAATGAGCCTGGCAAAAGTGTTTTTCCGGTCCTTAATAACCACTTTCTGGTCAAGCCCGAAAAAAAGTTACTTTCTGGCCAAAATGTTTACCAGAAAATGGGTATTTTCCGATCGGTGAAAAAAAAACTTTTTATTTCAATTTTCATTTTCAAAAATTGGGTATTTTAAATAAATGAAATACTTCGGTTAAATAAATTTGATCAAAGTTGTAACTTAAAGTATTCACTGTGAAGTATTTTATTTTGTACTTTTTAGAGGCCCTGATATTAGACACTTGATACATAAATAATAGTAATAATAATAATAATAATAATAATAATAATAATAATACTATTAGAAAATTATTTTTTAAATAAATTTTAGATGCAGCACATTAAGTTTTCAAATGACAACTAATTAAAAAGTGGATTGGCAGTTAAAAAGAGAGGCATAGGTTTAACATGCTCGTAAGTAATGTAACTGGTATAACTGTAAGTAAAAGTTTTCTTAAGGGATAAATTGAATTTTTAATTGGATTGTTTATTAAATAAAAGCAAAATAATTATAGAGTAAAAAGTGTCCAAATGTTTTTTTTTTTTTAATTGGGTGGTTTATCAGTAGTTTTCTCTACCATTTAGTAATGGCTAATCGAGTAACTAATATAAGAGAAAATTTGACTATATATTTAAAAAAAATGAAGTTAAAGCCAACACAAGGTTTTTATCCTTTATAATAGGAAAATAAAGTATCTATGATACTATCTGCAAATACAGTTTTTTTTTGCCAAACTTGTGATATAATTTTTTTTTAATTAATGAAGCAATAATGCAAGTAATCAAAAGTTTTGAGAAAAATATTTTACAAAGTTTTTTTTTCCAGGTGCAACTAGAAGGAAAAAATAGAACAGAACATGGATATTAAAAATACTTGTACATACAGTTGTTTTATAATAAGCGTTTATAAATTATGTAGGCAATTTTTATACCTAACTTTAGACCTTTTTACTTTTTTTAATATTACTCATATTTACACATCACAAAATATTTAAGACTTTTTATAAAGTAAATTAAGAAAGATAAACATTATCACATAAACAATTTTTTATATAAACTGTTACACTTTATGTAGATTTAGAAAATAAGCTTTCCATATTAAATAGTCTGTACAAAAATTTGGGAAATATGAAACGAGAGTTATTAGATATTACTGGGATATTTTTATGAATAAATTTTTTCCCTATAGTTTATATTGTTTTTTTATTAGGGATAGTTACTTGTCACTGGTTTTATCTTGGAAACTATTGTACTATTTTGGGGTGGACGAAAAAATGATTATCAAAAAATCAGTGGCAGACTTAATAGCAGAATGGACGCAACATTTACTTTTATACACAAAAATGCTTAAACTTTAGGGTAAACAATTTTTTAATATTGTTCAATTAATTAATTTCTTGAGGGTTTTAATAATAGTTAGGTACTTCACAGTTTTAGCTTTAGAAAACTCAAACACGAAGGATATTTTTAATCAAATCTTTTTTAGTTGACCAGCCTACGGTTTAAAAAATATGTTTCACTTTGTTGAAGTGCTTACTTTGCGTATAAGTAAATTTTCGACCACTCTAGATGTTTAATAGAAAATAGTATATAAGGAAAGGCGTGAAAAAAATCGTTTAGTCATTTTAATCAAATCCGTGATCAATTGCTTTAATATTAAAAAAAGTTTGCCCTTTTTAATATACTTAGAATCGTGCGTCTTCTAGTGATAGTAGTGTTTTACTTCACTTTATTATTTTAAAGCTGTACCATCCATATGTTGCTGTACATGGTTAACAAAATATGATTTACGAGCATACTTAATTAAACATTCTGTATTATTACCATACACCACATTAGGAATCAAAGATCTTTTAATGTTATATAATTCACGATAGCAGAACCACCTATTTAAATCCTTAGAAAGCCTCTTTACAACGTAAGTTATATAACGTGGATGTTTCAGAATATGTGTTAGGCCCAACCAATGCAAAATACGTAACGAGGCCGTGTAAGTTTCGAAACCAAAACGTTGTATTTTTAACGTAACTACGATTTTGTTAAGTTGAAGGAAATATAACGAAACTATTAGGTTCAAGGCGCTGTTATTGTTTCAAGATGATTAACGTAACAAAGGAACAAGAAAACATAAATGTAACGTAGTTAGGATGATTTTTTGCTTAGTGGGATAATATAAGAAATACTTAAAATTATGTTCTTAAATTAAGTGACTTAGTTTTAAAGGATTATACTAACATTTTATGAAAAAGATTTGAAAATTTTGAAAATTTTACAGGTATTTCTCCCATTAAAACTAACATATTATGATAACTGATGTTTTCCCTAAAATATTTTTCTTGTCCATTGTGATCTTTTTTAGTATTTAACATTTTTTTTCCACAAATATATAAATAAATTAACAACCAACTGTTGCAATATCCAAAAATAACAACCCTCTTTTATCTACCCACACCCGACTTTTTCTATGTATAAAGTCTTCACCTTTTAGGGTTATTTTATGTAATCCATTGACAGCTTTTTACAAAAATTAGTTTGTGCGCATAAGTATCACATACATTTTAGTAGTAGTTTTACTAAAACTTGTAGTTATCAAATAAAAATAAATTTACTATTACTAAAAACCCTATTTAAAAACTTTCACCACAATTTTAGAGATAATTTTCGACATATGTACATTTTTCTAGAATTCTTCAAAGTAGAACTGATTTGTTTCTGGTGAGTATTTTGTTAAAAATTTAGCCAAAAACTTTAAAATGTTTTAAAAATCATTTATCGATTACCTATCAAACGCTTTATTGTAAACCGGTTTTTAATATTAATGTTGTTTTAACGAAACTAGTAATTTAGAAAACAAATACAATCGATATTAAAAATGTATTTTATTTAGCTGGGGTCAAAATTTTATTTTACCTAAAATAAAAAATGTATTTTTATATGAGTACTGCTACATACATATTACTATCGATATATAAAACGAATGAAAAGTAATGGGTGAACACATTCAGCGCTAGTGCCATTTGGAAAACACTTCCCAGGAGCCGAAATACTTTTTTAGTTATAAAAGTTTCTTTTCAACGTAGAAGTATTAATTATCAATAACGATTCAATACCCGCAGCAAAATTTGAAAGTTGTAAGACGTCATCACGCAAACCCTTGCGTCATCGGCATGTGTCTAAGTTTTTAACGTCGGTAGCCGATGACGCAATTTATGCGTCCTTACGGTAGTTCACTCGTGACAGTCGTAAAAGAAAGTATCGCCTGATAGTAGTAAGTACAACCCAGCCCATCCGCAAGTCAAATCAAGATTGGGATGAACATCTTTTATCTTCGTCTCCTCCATGCCATCTGCGCCGAACTCGCCCATCTCTCTCTCTAACAAAAATTAATTGTGGAACGGGCCGGGATTCCTTTGACTAGTACCAGTACGGATCATTATATTTTTTTTTATTTTAGTATAATTCGTAAAGGTATAGCCTCACTTTGATAACTAGTAGATTTAGCAGCATTTAATGTTAAAATATTTAAGGCAGGTCTTTAGTATTTGAAACTGAAAGCTCTGGAACTGGATTAATATTTTTTATTCCCAAAAATTTTTTAAATTTTGTAAGCAGCTTGTTGGTATGTCGTCAGTCTCATCACTGTTGTCAGTCTCGTCATTGTCGTCCCTATCGTCTTTTGTTTTTAGACTAAAGAAGTAAATAGTGATTGTTTGACTGACTGTCTGGGATGCAATTGTCAAAACAATAAAAAAATTCATTTTTTTAAATTTTCTCATACTTAAATTTATATTGCATTAGTTTTTAACAAATGTCGTAAGAACCGTTTTTGAGATATTCCGAAATAAATGCATGGCTTTCATACATGACAGATATCGACAATGTTAATTATGTACAATTTGATTGTTAATATCTTGTTTTACAGACGAAAAAAAATATATGTTTTTTCACAAGATAAAATACACTTTTATTAACCCTATATTTCAATTTCATTTAATTGTTTAAAAAAAGCGGTTTTACGAATAAACACCTTAAGTAAAACTTAAGTAAAGTAAAAATTAAATTAAATGAAATCATCAAAGGAACAAAACAACCACCTAAAAATTAAGCTGTAAAAATGTAATAGCTTATATACCGGCTTGTCGATATAACATAAGTCAGGCAAATAAGTGAAATAAGCGCATTTTAGAAGAACATATCTTAAGTTATTTTAGAATAAAAGGGAAAAGTTACAAGTACTAATAGTTTTTAATATTGAATGCAGTTTTGAGGTCATTTATTTATCAACTTTGTTTTTTCTGACAGGGACGTACAGAAAGGTGCACCATTTATATGGACATTTTTGTAATCCAATTTTAATCCTGGGTTAAGTTATTTCTTAAAATTAATTTTTAGAGCTTATTTTTTTAATTTTATGTTTAGAATAACCAGAACGATAACAATAATTAATATTGCTGTAAAAAAAGGAATTGGGTTTATTCACATTCTTTCAAAGATAACTTTTAAACTCTAGGGGCTTTTAAAGTATCAAATAAAATAGAATTTACCTAGAAACAACTTTTATAGGAAAAATATTTTTAATGTAACTTTAGTTTTAAAAGGTACTATAAAAAAACTTTATTGGTGTTATTGTTCTGGTTATCCTAAAACTAAAATTTTAAAAAAGAAAAAATTCTAAAATGTGCGCATATATGGACTAATAACACAGGCCCACAAAAAAAGTGGTGTGTGCTAAGTGTCGGACTAGATTTTTTTGGGGTATTTTTGTCCGCTGAACACGAATCTGAAGTTAAAATTGGGGGTCAAACAGCAAATAATCAAGAAAAGGCGTAATTTCACATATTAACGATATGATTTTTTTTTAACTAAAACGTCAATATCAACTAGCAATAAAGTTTCAACTAGCAATAATCGCACCTCGGATAAACCTCATTGGTTACGATAATGCCACTGCGCTACATACACAAAACTTTATATGACATAATCTATGTAATTTTACAAGACCTTCAATAAAAGTTGTATAATTGTTTGTTTAAATGCAATATTTTTCGATTTATAATCAAAAAACCGATTTTTTAGGATTTTTTTAAGGACTTCTGGAAAAAAATTGACAATTGAAATTTTTTATTTTTGAATTTTTACTACAAATTTTAAGTGATTTGAGATTCAAATAAATAAAATAAATGATGTATTATTAAAGAAACCCAAAAGTCACATTAATAAAAATTTTGGACTATTTTGGACTGAATTTTTTTGTCAAAATTACATTTGCGTTTATATATCCTTTATTATTTAACTTATAAAAAAAGTTTATATAACTTTTTTATTAACAATTTCAAAACCTTTTTTGTTGTTCCATGAAATTTTTTGTATCTTTTATAGTTTATATAGTTGTAGTCCAAACATTCCGTGGTAGCAAGTTTCTGCCGGTAAATGTCCCGTGTCGGTCTTTTGGGGTTTTCTTGATTTTTTACTTTTATCTAAGAATCGCGTTCAACAAAAAAAAAAAAATACGCCAGAAAATCTTAGTACGACATCCAGCACACACCACTTTTTTTGTGGACTTAGTTCGTTGAGTTAATCTCAAAATTTTTTACCCTCGGTACTGTACGAATATCTAGAGAAAGGTTTTCAAAATATTAATAATGGCATTTTTATTAAAATATACTAAAATATTTTACTATTAGGTTAATTAAAACACAAAACAAGAAACTTTACTCCATCCTCAAAATCCTTACAAGTGCCTATGTATATAGGAAATGAGTCATTTAAAGTAATATTCTTCCATGGTGTTAAAATCCAGACTCTCAAAATCAACCTTAAACAGAAAAATCGTCTTTTTTTTCCAGACAAATCACTAATATTTAATTATTGATAATATAACTGCCATTTGTGGCAAATTGGTCATCTTTATTCACAAAAATTGGGTTCTTAAATACATCCCAAAATAATAAATCCCAGAAAAAGATAAGGAAACAAAGCATAAAATTGCTTGCACCCGCATTAAAAAGCAGAACGAGTTGTTAAAAGTGCAAAAACCAAGTTTGTCACTTTATATATATATATATATATATATATATATATATATATATATATATATATATATATATATATATATATATATATATATATATATATATATATATATATATATATATATATATATATATATATATATATATATATATATATATATATATATATAATAATGCGCATATATATATATATATATATATATATATATATATATATATATATATATATATATATATATATATATATAAATATATATATATATACAGTATTGGAAAATAATTCAAATAGGAAATCAATGTTAATTAGGACATCTGAGAATCCAATCTACCAGTGTACGTTTCAATATCACGTCGCGATGAATTATAATTAATTTAGCTGTTCGACTGGAAACAAACGTCACCGCTTTGCGCTTTAGTTTGGCTAGTGGGATTTGCCGGTGGCCTGCAGAGCTCTCGTTCATTTGCTTGTGGGCATCCCCAAATAATTTTTTTTCGGATATTTACAACAAATGCGTGCCGTATCGGCAGAGTTTTGAAAGAGCTAGAAACCTTGTTGAAATAAGGGAAAACAATCAAAATAATTCTGGTCAACTTACACCTGAACGGCTCAGAAATAAAGAGACAACATCTCTACAATAGGTTTGGGTATTGTTGCAAAGTGGTGGATTGAGTTCAAACCTTATATTAAAATAAGTTTTAGTTCTTTAGAGTTATTTTTATTTTCTGTTTTAAAATTATCGTTGTGTTTATTATTGGAATTTTTCTTTTTTTATTTATTTTTTAGATTTTTTTTATGCCATTAATGATAAAAAAGACAAGCAAAAATCTTTTAAATTTTTGTGATAATTTTTCAACAAATTATCGTTAAAAAATTCTCATTTTTGTTGATTCAACGTACACCCATCCGGATCTCGTTTTAATACTGTCGAAAATGTCAAAACTATTTGATTTTGTATCAAATCGAACCAGGTAAAGCGCGGAGTAGGGTACAGTCGAACAGTTAAATTAATTCTAATGCATCAGTTTGATATTGAAACGTACACTGGTATATTGGATTTTCAGACGGCTACAACTGTACACAAATTCCCTATTATGCGCGATTAATTTTCCAATACTGTATATATATCTATATATGTATATATATATATAGAGAGATATATATATATATATATATATATATATATATATATATATATATATATATATATATATATATATATATATACATATATATAGGATATAATGTTAAGTAGCAACGTAAGCCGAAGGGCGAAACCAACGAACTCAAAGAGACTAGAATTTGACAGAATACCAATTTGTGGACAAAATATTTTTAATATATCGATCTTTTTGTTTTTTTGTTTTAGAAAAACATAAACAAAAAACAAAATATTAATATAAGCAACATCCTTATGAATAAAACATTAATTTATATAACAGTTCTAAACTCTATTATCGTTGGATGATGCGTTTTGTTTAAAGAAGTCACCCGCCACCTCTTGAAAATATATTAAAGCCACAAAGTGTTTGTTTTTGTCTTAATTCTATCCAAGTCTTCGTTAAGAAACAACTGTTTTTTAACCGTAGCTTTAGTTAGTTAATAAAATTTTTACCTGTGAAGTGAATAAAATGTTACACCCTTGTTGGGTAAGTCGATAAAATTTAAAGCTGTTTTATAAATATTGTACATTTTTAACATATACTCTGAACATCAAAGTAGTTGTATAATTGTTTTAGATAGAAAAATCATTGATAAGGCAAATCACCAAACGTCTGAATAAAACTTTTTAACATGGAACAAAAATAGTTTTGACCTTATGAACATCTGTAACCTAATACAGCTGAACGTTAGAAGCAACTAGCGCCATCTCGTCAAGTAATTCCAAAACAACCAATCTTAGTATCGACAGGTTAGGATGTTAATGTGCGCCATGTAGGTGTATAACGCAAAAGCAGTCAGAAGTTGCCTACAACAACACACTTAATGAAAAATGGCTTCTCATTAGTTCACGGATATGTGAATTTCAAATGAGCTCTTTTGTCAATTCCAAGTAGGTGACGTGCAGCATGACTGAAACCAAACCAACCAACCTTAGTAATCATACCTACCAGGATATTTTCTTTTTATATTTTTCTTTTCATTTATTTGCCTTTATGCCCAAAGAAACTCCACCTTTTTTTATTATTTATAACAAGGCTCAAAAATTTAATTTTATTTATTATATTGTAGTTGGGTGAAAATACTGCTTTTCCCCCCTTTTATTAAATCACATTTTCAGTCATGCTGCACGTGTAGGGGAACATGGGGTAAGATGACGAATGGGGTATGATGACTATCGCTGAAATTTTGCCTTAAAATGTATTATTTTAAATTGTACATGTGGCAACGTTTAAGGCGTGGAATGTAGTAGTAAGCAAAGGCAGCCGTTTGTCGCAGCAGTTTGTAGTTTGACGTACACGTGGTCGAATTGTTTCTTACAAGGGTTGCTATAATATTTTTATTAGAGTATTTAGTGGTTTTGCCTGTTTATGAGTAAGTATGATTTTTATTATTTTTACAAACAATATCCTGGTATAAAGAGTAAACAACCACTGCTTGGATGTATCGATTTTTTTAAATTTTAATTTAGAAATAATAAAATAAAGTTATTTGTGCATCAGGGGCAAGATGACAGGGGTAAGACGACGATTCGTCATCTTACCCCATAAATATTGCTTTACCCTTCAGTATAAAAAACTATAACAATGTTATTGTTTTTTATTGCAGACTGCCTAGAAAGTACAAACGAAAGACCAGCCGTAGAGAATGGGACGAAAATTCCCTCAGGTTAGCGCTACAAGCTCTGGAACAAGGTACTTTATGTTGTAATGCGGCGGCTATTGAGTATAAAATTCCTGAGGCAACGCTGAGGCGATATCGAAAAAAACAACTCACAGGGGAACAACTTCCACAACATGCAGGTCGATTTAAAAATACTTTTACACCCCAGCAGACTGCAGAATTTGTTCAATATATCACAGAATGTAATGCGTGGTCTTGGACTGACTTCAATACAAGTGCGTAAATTAGCTTTTCAATTTGCCAAAGAAAACGGAATAAAACACAGATTTATTCGCAAAACCAAAATAGCAGGACCTGATTGGTTTGAAGGGTTTAAAGCAGCCAACCATCTTAGCTTAAGAAACCCAGAAGGCACATCTGTTGCTCGCCTTAGAGGGTTTAATCGAGTTGCAGTTGAAATTTTTTTTTGATTCTTAGAGATATTAAAGATAAATATAAATTTAGTGCTGATCGCATCTATAACGCAGACGAGTCCGGCCTATCTACAGTGCCAACAAAACTACCAAAAATATTAACGCCTAAAGGACAACGTCGAGTAGCCAAAATAGTATCCGCTGAAAGAGGCCGTACAACAACTTTAATTTGTTGCATGAACGCTGTGGGTTCCTACGTGCCACCTTTTTTTTAAATTGCTCGTCAACGAATGAAACCTGAACTGTTAAATAGATGCCCACCTGGTTCGCAAGCAACGACACAAAGTTCCGGATGGATGACCGCTGAGAGATTTCTGGCATATTTACGACATTTTGTTAAATACGCAAAGTCGTCCATTAATGATCCGGTGTTGTTATTGGTGGACAACCATAGCTCACACATTTCCCTTCCGGGTATCAAGTTTTGTAGAGACAATGGAATAATACTGGTAGGATTTCCACCTCATACAACACATAGGTTCCATCCGCTCGATGTTTCTTTTTTTGGTCCCCTGAAAACCTACTACAATCAAGTGTGTGATGCGTTTCTGGTCGACAATCCTGGAGCAGTAATTTCAGACAGAAATCTGGGTCCTTTATTTGCGGAAGTCTACTGTCAAGCTGCTACTGTAAGCAATGCTGTAAAAGGGTTTAAAGCATGCGGTATCGAACCATTTAATCCGATAATTTTTAATGACAGCGATTTTGCCGCAGCAATAACGACAGAACGGGATAATCCAGAAGACGCTGTATTAACTTCACCAAGAAATAGGAATTCTCGAGGGAATTCTATAAACTGTCCTTTAACCATTGACTCGCAATCAGATTCTGATGATGGCGTTCCTTTATCTATCCTTGCAAAAAAAATCAGACTGAACCAGACACCGCAACAAAACGAGCCTAATTTAATGAATGCTAGGAATTCAGCTGCCGATAAACTAGAGTCAAGTAAGCGAAATTTATTTAAAGAAAACCAAACAGCTTTAAAAGAAATTAGGCCAATACCAACATCGGAAAGGAAGTCCACAACTCGAAAAAAAATGTCTGCATCTGTTATTACTCGCACACCTGTAAAGAAAATTTTGGAAATAAAACAAAATGAACAAGCAAAAAAAGAGTTAAAAAGAAAATTAAGATTGGAAAAAAGGGCTATTAGAGAAAAAGAAAATAAGTTAAAAAGAAGTGGATAAGGGAAAGAAACCTTTGGATCAGTCAACAGACACACAATCTGACTACGATAAGGCTGGCCCAAGTGGTCCCAATTCTATTAATCAGAATACACATGAAATTCAATACAATTGTCCAGGTTGTAACGAATTTTATACAGATCCGCCAATTGAAAATTGGATCCAATGTTCATCTTGTTTGTCGTGGTGGCACGAGGACTGCTCTTCTTTTGAAGATGGCGAGTTCTATTGCGATTTTTGCATATAAGCCATCTTACCCCAACGCGTTCGTCATAGTACCCGATGTATGGGGTAAGATGACTAAAATGTTAGTTTTTTAGTGTTTGTTTTTTTAGATAAAGTGGTTTATTTTTTGTGATATTTGCTATCTTAATAATGTAGTTAATATATTTGTGGTTTTATATTTTCATTTTCACTTCTGTAAATAAATATTTTCGTTATTAACTTCAGCGTTTTCCTTAATATCGTCATCTTACCCCACTTTCCCCTATATATGCTTCATTAAATTATAAAAAATGTTTAAGTTATATTATATTAATACACCCACAATTATATCTATACGACATATTTATTTTCTAGTATTTTATATAAAAGCTTTATTACTTCTAGGCAGCAAAAAAGCACTTGTCACACATAGCAATAAAAACTCGAAAAACCTATTTGGTATGCCTTTAGCAGACTGTATTGACAAATCCTTACGACCTAAATTGTTCCTCGAGAAAAAAGGTTCTTAGAAATAGGGTATCGATTAGGCATTTCTTACACTTTATATAAGGAAAAGAAACATAATATTATATGTTTATTTGTTCTTCCGGGGGTCTTTTCGAAAATGTCTTATGCACACAGAGAGAGATTTTTATGATATCAATAGGTGTCATAAAGCTATTTATTTCTGGTGGGTTTGGTCTAAAAGTTTTTCTTAGGGACACGAAGCTAAAAAGTTACTAAAATTATTATAAATTAGTATTTTCAAACTGTAGTTGGATCAGTATAAAAATGAAAATTCGGTACTCTTTAAAACAAAAAGAAAAAATAAAACGTAAAAATAATCGATAATAATCGAATATTTCTTACGTAAATTAAATTAAATATGTTGTTACTAAAAATAAATACGAAATCCTTTGTATTGAAACGATTGGAAAAATAAGACGTTTTAAAAAAATAGAAACATTTTCTTTCCGATTTCTACCAAAAAATATAAAAGATAGCTAATTTATATTTTTGTAAATACAAGGTAAACCACGAATCTGTTTAGTCCTTGTTGGATATCCCTGTATGGGGTGATCCAGTATAATGTGAACAACCCCTATCTTTTCGCTTAAGAATTGATTTTAAAAAATTTCAAGATAGCCAGTTGGTGTGTTTTTTCTTTAAGCATTTGGAAACATTTTTGAAAATTTAATCAGAATTTTTGTTAGAGCGTGGTGAGAAAAGAGTGATTTTTTTCAATGGGACAACCTATATTAAAATATTATTCTAAAAAAAACCCTAGTTTTCTAATTTAAAATATATAGTTGGTTTATCTTAATTTAAGTAATTTGTAATATATTTTTACTTTAAGATTTAAATTAAAATAGACAAAAAGGTATACTACCATGTTCACCTGTTTTAATGGGATAAAGGTAAAATTTGTGCATATCATGTCATTAACCGACAATCAAACAACAAATATATTTAAATATAGGTTGTTCCATTAAAAATACCTCTTTTTCGTCACCACGCTTAAACAAAAATTCTGATTAAATATTCAAAAATGTTTTCAAATGCTCAGAGAAAAAATGCACTAACTGGCTATCTTAAAATTTTCTAATATCAATTTTTAAGCGAAAAGATAGGGGTAATGATAAGCATAATTGCATTATATTAAGAATCTAATTACTGCATTATAAATTATTAAAATAATCGGACTATTATAATTCGAATTATATAATTATGAATGATGGGCATAATCGCATTATGTTTAGAATCAAATTATTGCATTATGAATTATTAAAATAATCGGACTATCATAATTCGAATTATATAATTATAATTGATCGGCATAATTGCATTATTTAAGAATCGAATTATTGCATTATGAATTATTAAAATAATCGGATTATCATAATTGAAATTATATTATTATTTTACTTTTTAAATTATTTTAAATTCCGGATTCCTGAATAAATATGTAACTCGATTTCAATGTAACTAAATATTATATACTATCGGTTGATGTAGATAATTGCCATAATTGGATATGCGCCGAATTCCGATTTTGATAATAATTTAATACATTTTCGCGGCTTGCTTTAAATATTATAATTTAAATAGTTTCTTATATTCGTTGTCGTAAAACGGAAAACGACGAAAACGTGAGAAAAAAAATAATAAGATAATGTTGATTATTTATTAATTTAGATTGTAGTGACATGGATGATTTTATGATCTTTTCTCTTTTTTTTTTTGAAAAGTCTAGCCATTGTCGTGACGCGTCATCGATTCTGTAGAATTAGGTTATTTTTCGTAATTTAAATTAAATCTGAATAATCGAATAATAGCGATTATTTCAATAATCGAATGATTGATTACTTTTAATTCGAATTATCCCATCACTAGGTAGGGGGTGTTCACATTATACTGGATTCCTATACAGGGGTATAGGGTTATTCAGGAAAGACTAGATCAGGGTGTTAACAATCTACTTTTTATTTTTCTTTTTTCTTTATTTTTTAAAATTTGATATCTTAATTAAAATTTGTATTTGGGGTTTTTATGAAATCCGAATTTAATATTAGTAGGGCTTTCAAATGTACTGGAGGGATCCACACGCTCTAATATGTTTTTCCCACTTTTGATGCGTCAACTTTTTTACGCTTGATTATTAATTTTATCAAAAAATACATTTATATATCATCTTTATTTTTAAAATGTTTCTAGTAGCAGTTTCTACGAGCCAACATTTTCGAAATATTTGGATTTACAATAATCAATGCCATTCAGATTTGAACAAATTGCATTCGGGATACCTAATCATCAGTTGATTCACTTCGAATATGAATCTTATATTTAAATCTGATTTTTTGATTTCACTATTATGTTCCTATACTACAAAATAAATCATATCGGCATGGTTTCAAAAAATTGTTCAGAAATTGAATGTGAAAAATAAAAATGGCGACTTTAACACGCTGGTACTGAAACGAAACATTCATATGGACATAGGTTGATAGGAACTTTTAGCAATTTTTAAGTAGGGAGCTCGTTTTAAATCTTTTTTTAATAACTAATAAAACACCCTGTATATATTTAAACCTTTTTATATCTGGTTTATTTGATATCCTTTTTCTATCAAAATTTTTATAAATGATTACATATTATATAATTCTACTAACGCATTATGGAAGATTACTTCTCATGGTTATTTCTTATTTAAAATATATGAATTTACTAATAGAAATTAAAATTAGTTTTAGATAATCTCCCTGATAAAATGGGTCATCTAAATAAAGAACCAACATGGATTTGGAAACCAAGCAAAATTTTTGAATGGCTCCAAACATAAACATCCTGAGACAAATATGCTAAAAATGAAACTTCTGGAACTTACAAGAAATCAACGACCAAATATGCAGTGGATCTAACATTAAGGCGAAATTCACGAGAGTTTTGCGCCTGCCACCGTATCATGCCAGTTCAATGCAATTGAGATTGGACAGGCGCCTTGGATCAGTGAATCAAGATGGTGTGGGAATAAAATGATATGGAGCCGAGAAAAAAATTTAAGATCGTCATCGTTATTTTAAATAAGATTCTGACGATGAGAATAATGGTGATGATTAGTTTATCAAATAAGTCATAGTTCAAGCTTTATTTGTTAAACGAAAGTGTTTTATTTAAAAATGAGTGTTTTTTAATTTAAAAAAAAATGTTTATCATTAATTTAAAGTTGAAAACAAGGACCGTTATTAGAAAAAACAACATTTTTTTATCAGAATATTTTTAACATCTTTCTGACTATCTTATAAGATATAAGTATAAATTAATATTTTAATAATGCATGGGATACCAAAAAATCGAGTTCACCCTTAGCCGTCATTTATGTTATTATTAGAGTAAAGCCCGAACTTTAGTTTTCTAATTATAAAATATATACGTTGGTTTATCTTAATTTAAGTAATTTAAATATAGACTTTAAGAACTAAAATAGAACATCAATATTTATCATGTTCACCTAATTTAACGGGATTAAAATTTGTGCATATCATGTAACCGACAATTCGTTGTTTAAAAATGTTTTATACCACGCTTAAACAAAAAAGTGTTAAATATTAGTAAAAAAGGCTTTAAAATACTTTCTATAAAACATATCAAATTTGTAAGCGAAAAGATTTATGATAAAATTGCAATGTGGGGAGTATAAATTATTAAAATAATGGCGATTTTTTGGGTCTCGCATTATGTTTAGAATCAAATTAAAGAAAGCTTCATATAATCGGACTAACGTATGTTCTAAATTGCACGTATGAATTATATAAAATAATCGGATTAATAATATGAAATTATATTTTGAGTGCATTTTAAATTCCGGATTCCTACAGGGTTGTAACTAAATATTATAGTATTTAAAAATAAATAATACATTTCGCGGCTTATAGACATATTATAATATAGTTTCTTATATATATATATATATTTATATATATTTTATGATATCTTTTTTTATTATGAATATATATATATATATTCGTATAAATTAATGAATAAATCGAATATTACCGATTATTTCAATATATATTACTTTTAATATTATATATTATATGGATATATATATATATATATAGATCGGTCGCTTTTTTTGATTCTTTCTGTAATTTTATATAAAAAAACTGAAATATAATATATTATATATAATGATAAAATATTTATCATAAATATAATACTGCTGGGGTTCATTTTAATATGTTTTTTTCCTAAATGGAATGCCATACTTTTTATGTGATTATCCAATTCCTTGGATCTGATCTAAAATGATATATTGTTTATTTTAATAAGTCTATTTTCTACACATTTAATTTAAAAAAAAAATGTTTATCTACCGTGCCATTAACACCTGACAAATTGATACGGATACCTGTTCACCCTTAGCGTCATTCAGACAACTAAAATATATATTTTTAGTTCTTCTTGTTTCGTATTATGTTTTATACAAAGTGTTAAAAAAAGGCTTTAATATACTTTCTATACATGTTGTTTTCAAATTGAATGTGAATATTTAAAACATTTTTGTCTAACTAAGTAGATATATATTTGTAAAGTATTTAAAAATAAATCATTTTTTATATATATATATATATATATATATATATATATATATATATATATATATATATATATATATATATCTGTAATACCACTTTAGAAATTTTTATGAAATTTGGCAAACATGTACTGTAGATCAAGAGGCATTTTTTTAGTGTACCACATTTGTTTTTATTTTCACCAGTGGCGTTTTTACGGAATTCGACCTGCCTATTTTGGCACACATTGCTAGTACGTCACTGATGTCTTTTAAAATAAAATTTATTTTTGAAATCCCTTATCATTTCTATGCAAAGTTAATTACCTGATTTTTTTTTCAATCCAATTTACGATTTTCGCTTAAAAAATAAAAACCGTTTTTTTGCATGATCATAACAATATCGGTAAACAATATCACCATGCAGAGAAATGTCTAGTGTCTAGATTTAATTTTTCTAGGTAAAAACCGTGCGTCGGACTAAAAAAATTATGAGCATATTTGATCTCTTGATTTTTTTAGTCCGATGCACGGCTTTTACCCAAAAATATTAAATCTAGATATTTTTCTGCATGATGATATTGTTTACCGGAATTGTTATGGTCATGCAGAGAAACGGTTTTTATTTTTGTAAGCAAAAACCGTGCTGCGGATTTGAAAAATCAAAAAAATCAACTTTGCTTAAAAATGATTGGGAATTTTAAAAATTATTTTTATTTTAAGAGAAATCAGTGGCGTACTATCAATGTCTGCCAAAATGCACAGGTCAAATTTCGTACGAACTCCACTGGTGATTTTGATAAATAGTACATGTATGACAAATTTCATTAAAGTGGTTTCATCAAGTGGTATTACAAATTATAATATGATTTATTTTTGAAAATTTTACCACCCTGTATCTCAAAAGTTAAGACGTTAGGACATACGTTCGGACGAAGTTTTGTACTTAAAATGAAACCAAAAATTGCCCCCTTAAATACTGACATTCAATTAGAAAACACCATGTATTGAAATGGGTAATTCCTTGGGTAATGTAGAGACAGACTTCATACTTTTTTTTATGAAATATTTTTTTTCATTTTGGAAAAATACCTTGTTTTGTACCTAATATGATTTGTTTTCTAGAAAATAAATCAATTTACATTAGTACTAGTGGACTCATTCAAGTATTATTGGCCTAATATTTAACGCAGTTCACTATAATCTTAACCCATAGTAAAATTTTAAAAATATTTAATTTATTTAACGTAGTTTTAAATTATATTTTCATTTAAAATAACCTTTATTAAACTATAAGTGTTAAGTTCTGAGTCCAAAATACAAACATAATTAGTAAAGTTTTTTATGGAAAAAACCTATTAAATTTTCATCTAATAGTTACTTAAAGTTTTAGTTTCTTTCTCATTTACCTAAAAATACACTTTATAAAATCAATTTTTAATCAATCTTCTTTCATGTCAGTCAGTAAGCTCTTTTAAAAAGTAACCTTTCCTCAAAGGCTTTTAAAACTTCTTCGCATTTAAAATAAACATAGCAACATTGATTGAATGTAAATAAAGGAAATAAATTTCGTGACTACTGCCGTTTGCATTCTAACTTTCTAAAAAGAAGAGTGTAAACATAAATGATTTTAAAATATGTATCTCTTTGGCGAAAAGTTAAACATCAATATTTTCGCTGAACGCGTGAAAATTAAACATTTCTAGTTTTTTATTTTAAAATTAGTTTTTGTATAATGGGATATTTAATGATAATTAGGTAATTGTCTCGAAAGTTGCCTCCTTTCCGATTTTGATCAAATTTGGTATACGGAGGTTTTTTGTGGCGCTGATTACGAATCTAAAAAAATATTTTTTCGTCGACGTTTCGTTTTCGAGATATTTATCATCAAAGTTGAAAATCAAACTAACCTCATTTTCACTATATTCCCCCTTCTTTTTATACACAATTCTTGATTTTTACACTAAAGTGACCCATAATATTTTATAAACACCTTTTAAAACCTTGTATTTTTATTTATTTTACACCTTTTTCCCATTAAATTGCGAACTTTCAAGTTCAAAGGCAGCAGCCATATTTGCTAGTGTATACATGGTTGCGGCCACGTTGGGGGCGTGTGAAAGTGGATGTTTGCAATTAAATGGAAAAAAGATGTAAATTAAATATAAAAAACAAGTTTTTAAAAGGTGTTTGTAAAATATTGTGTGCCAATGTAGTGTAAAAATCAAGAATTCTGTGCAAAAAGAAGGAGGAATAGTGTAAATAAGGTTAGTTTGTTTTTCAATGATGATGATGAATATCTCAAAAACGAAACGTTGCCGAAAATTTTTTTTTCGTGCAGCGCCCCAAAAAACCATTATACGTAAAATCGGAGCGCCCCAAAATATGATCTTTGTTAAAGTAATAACATAAATACATTTATTCACTTTGATAATTATATAACATAACAACTTTCTGAATGACATTGATTGCTTCACTCCTAACCCAAGGTGGAAAGGTGATGCGAAGGTTTACTTGTGGTTCCTAACAATTATTATTTTATTTACCTAAACAAAAGTATTCGCACCTCGATGTTTTACGTATCTTTATGTTTTGGACTTCCCAAATTACCAAAATATTCTTTCAATTTAAAATGAAATAACATTAAATATATATATATATATATATTTGATAATATATATATATATATATACAATATATATATATATATATATATATATATATATATATATTATACTTCTAACCCAAGGTGGAAATTTCTTCAGGGTATGCCATTCCTTCTTCTTCTAGAAGGACTTTAAAGTGAAACACAAATTGTGGTTCGAGCTAACATATTTATTATTTCCTATTTATGGAAAAAAAAGTCTAGCTGAGGTCAAACAATCAAGGCAAATTTTCGGTACCTCGATAAATGCATTTTATAGAAGTATCAACATTTGATGTATATTGATACTTTTTCGAAATTACCAAAATATTTATTTGCTGTTGTAGCTCCTACCTTCAATTTAAAACTGAATATTCCGGTCTCCTCCTTATTTAGATTATATATATATATATATATATATATAATACAAAGATAAATATATAAGATATATATATATATATATATATATATATATATATATATATATATATATATATATATATATATATATATATATATATATATAATAACTTGTTGAAAAGACCAATCTGACAAAACCTCGTGCCAAGTTTAAAAAAAAATTAATAATCTTGAATTATTCAATTAAATGTAATTGAAAAATTACTAAATTTTTGGTTCAGGTGAGACTAAACAAACACCAGCCACCAGCAAACAAGTTGTTATAAGGCTTTGTCAAATCTGAGGTACAGCCGAGTACAAGGAATTTTTTTTTTTTTCGTTTCATCAATCTCACAACCATTACACTCAAAGTAAAAGACACGTTACCATTAATTTTTATTAAACCTTTTATTTAATGTAACAATTAAGTTTAACTAATAACAATTATTAATATCGATCATTAAAAAATAATTTTATCATACTAGAATTAAATAAAACTAATACCAGTATCTGAAATATTTTCAATTTATTTTCCCATCATCCTATCTGGTCCATTCCAACCATTAAACGTCATTGTCAGTAAATTTGAGTCAAAAGCCGTCGCAATAAATAATTGTAAATGTTTAACTCAGAAGATCGAAAATGGATCCGAAAAAAGAGAAAACTAAACTCTTAATATTTTAGTAGGTGTGAAAAAATAAAATGAAATAAAATAAGATTTTTTTAAAAATAATAGAGAATTACATAAAAACATTAATTAATCAAATGTTTAAAGAACTTTCCCCATTAACAGCTAAACAATATCCCAACCGATCATAAAATTCATTTCTAACGTTGCTAAGTTGATTATGCGTTTTGTAGCTGGTTTAGATTCTCAAGTTTTACACTTTTATAAATGACACTTTTTAAGTGACTCCACAGAAAGAAGTCATTCGGTGAAAGATTACGTGACTTGGCTGGCCAAAGTATCTGGTACCGTGGACCAATAATATTGCCGATAAAAGCATTTTCCAGGTACTCTTTAACCATACGGGCATTATGGGCGGGGCAACCATCCATTTGATACCAGATCATTTGATCTTTCCGAACAACTTCTTCCAAGGCGGGTCTAATTTGATTTTGAAATAAGTCCAAATAGGTTTCCGCTTTCAGGTTATAGTCTATAAAAAAGGGTCCAGTGATATGGTGTCCGATAATTCCCACGAATACATTTGTTTTTTGGGAATATTGTGTCTGAGTATAAACAAAGCGATGTTCATTTTCTTGGCTTCAGTACCGGCAATTCCGAACATTTAGTTTATTGTTAAGGGTGAATGTACATTCATCGGTAAAACAAATATTTATTAAAAAATTCCTATCGTTATTTGTTCTTTCCATAATTTCAAAACAGAACGTCATTCTTCGCTCTTCATCTCGTTCCTGCAGCTCTTGATGTTTTTCGAATTTATACAAATAGTATTTGTGTTTTTTCAAAGTGCGCAATACTGTTGTATGATGTTTATTTACCTCTTGCCCAACAACCCTTGTACTAACCATTTTGTTTTCCTCCACCCTTAGTAGAATATTAAGATCTCTGTTCTCTCTTTCTTCGGCTCTATTTTCGATATCCTAAGTTGAACATTTACAATTATTTATTACGGTACCTTAGAACTCGAACTTACTGACAATACGTTTAATAGTTGAAATTGACGAAATGGGCTTGGTGGGGAAATAAACTAAAAACATTTCAGATACTGCTCTAAAACAGTTTCCCGCATAATGCCACTTAATTATAGATACTTTTTCGTCGATTGAATAATTCATATTTTTTTTCAAATACCAACTGTCACTGATTTATTGACAGTTTTTCTCATGTCAGAGACAATATTTATTTTACTGATGCCTGTTTGGTTTTACCTGAACCGAAAATTTGGTAAGTTTGCAATTACATTTAATAGAATAATTCAAGATTAGCTTATTAAAATTTTTTAAAACTTGGCACAAGGGCTTGTCAGATTGGTCTCTTCAAAAAGTTATCTTACATTTTTTCTGTAAAATGTACATGGGGGCCAATAATTGACCCCCTTAAAATTTACATGGGATTTCCTACGTTCCGCTCGGTGACGCGCCACCCGGTATAAATTGTATTAACTGTTTTTAGTTGTATGTCATTTTAAAGATTGAAGAAAAAATGAAATTTAAATAACTTTTTTTTAATATATCAAAATGATTTAAAATGTGTCTAGAGAGATGATATTAATGAAATTTTAATAAGCATCCATATACCGGGTGGTGCATCGTCGGGCGGGATATGGGAAATCCCATTTATTTTTTAATGGGGTCAATTATTGGCTTCCATAATTATTTTGGAGAAAAATTTTATTAGAATTTATTGAAGAGCATGTAAATCTACGTCCATGGTAAAGCCTTTAGATTTTTAGGTTACACCGTTAGCGAGTTAGATGCTAATATATTTTTAAAAAATGTTACTTTATTATCGGCTCATATTTATGAATAACAATAAAAATACCAGTTAGTTGTGAATACAAGTTTTAATTTTGAAATTTAGTGCTTTATCATTGTCAAAAAATCGTATATGGCGATAATAAAGTAACAATTTTTAAAAATATATTAGCATTTAACTTGCAAACGGTGTAACCAAAAATTCTAAATTTTTTACCATAGACGTAGATTTGCATGCCTTTTAATAAACGTTTATAAAATTTTTCCCAAAATAATTAGAGAAGCCAATAATTGACTCCATTAAGGGGGTATTCTAGTGTAGAGGCATTAATTTTAGGTGATTTTTGAAATGCCGTAAAAAAGCAATTAATATTTTTACTATTCGTTTTTTATGAGTTATTTATTAACATTACAAAAATACAGAAAAAAAATTACAAAAAAAGTTGAAAATTCAAAAATTAGAAGCTGATGAAGTAGGGGGGCCTTAAAAAATTGGCCCGTAACCATCCCCACGATTCGTCGAGTTCTACTAGACCGATTTACTTGAAAACTTTTTAAAGGCTTCTTTATAGACTTGTCCGGAACTATCCGCATCCCGAATTTTTCAATTTTTACTATTTTTTACAAAAATTGAAAAAGTCAAAAAAAGTGGTACAAAAATTGTTTTTTTTTCAGGCAGCCGCTATTTTGTGATTTTTTTTTCAACTTTTTCGTAGTTTCGGACATCACGACATTCCTCTACATTGATAATGTTTTTTGTTTTTTTTCTTCAGATTCCTAGGAGGGTTTTTTTAGGTTTAAAGTGAGTGGACTTTTTACGCCCTCCACTGCGACCGCTCGGTCTATTGTGGCTCACACCTTTTTATATTACTCCCAATAGGATCAGACTTTTTAATGAATTCAATATCAGATTGGGAGAGAGTTCTTACATCTCCTCTTACTCGTGTCGATACCAGACACGAGCACAATATGTGTTCTGATGTGTTCTGGTGTCCCTGTCTCCTGGAGAGTGTGACGAGCAGACGATTAGATCCCTAATGACCTCCTCTCCCGGTCTGGTGACGTGGGTAGCTACCAGGTCCTTGTTACAGGAACCAGATGATTTTTCTTACGCCGCATCTCCGGCCTTACCCTATGAAAACGGTCCTATCCGCTTTCTGTTTAAAGCCAGGGAACCCTTTTCCCTACAAAGGCGGTTCTGTCCGCCCTTTGTTTGGATTCAGGGATTCCTTTCTAAGCACCTATTTGTTCGGGATGGATTAGCCCTTCCCCGTGAAACAGGAGCTGGTGACTTCAGGGGCACCTTTCGAAACGGCTTCACCCGTTTCGGTCGGCGCACCTTTGTAACTTTTTTCCTATGAAAGCGGTTCTGTCCGCTTTCTGTTTGGAGCTGGGGAAGTAATAGTCCACCACGGCAGAGCCCCGCATTACCGCAGGCAGGCTAGATACCCTGAGAGGTCGCCTTGTATCTCAGAGGCACCGTTGGAGAGACCTGTTTAAGGCACAGGATGTCATTCACTCATCAGCGCGGTATGCTAACACCTTGAGTTAAGCCTTGTGTTCATCTTAGCTTCAGATCCCGTTCCATACGCTAGCCAAAAGAGTAGCCGATAACCAGCAACTCTAGCGCATGTTCCAACACACGACGTGTGAACACAGCGGTGGGTCTAGGAGGGTTGAAATCGTGGGCATGGTCGCAGGCCAATGTTTCGAAACCCCCCACTTCATCAACTGCTAATTTTTTGAATTTTCAACTTTTTAAATTTTTTTCTGTATTTTTGTAATGTTAGTAAATAACTCATAAAAAATGGATAGTAAAAATATTAATTGCCTTTTTTACGGCACCTTAAAAATCATCTAAAATTAATGCTTCTACACTAGAATATCACTGGACATGGTTACAATTGAGGCTTTCCTCATATTTAAAAAGAGTAAACCTGCCATCATGTGTATTTTTTTCTGAGAAACTTGAGTTTTTCTCAAGATAATAATTTTAATTGAACAACAGGGTACGACATAAAGTTACTATTTTTTAATGGGACACCTTATTAATTATTTTTTAAAAACATATCATTTTTCTCGATACGTTTTACAAAAAATATTTTTTTATTATTTTAGTAACAACAGAATTAATATAAATAATTAAAAAAAATGCAATTCAAATTAGAAAATAAAATGCTCAAAATTCCCAAGCCCAAATGTCAATATTTTTTGTATTAGTCTAGCATTTATTACTACTTTTAATACATATTGATAAAACTGGTAAATAATATAATTAAATTAGATTTATTGTAAGTAAAAAATAAATATTAGGTATTTATTATTATAACGTACTGAAAAATAGAAAGAAAATGGTAATTTTATCTTGTTTTTTTTAGAGTTTTGTTAGTTTAAAACCAAGTACTGTATCTATACCTAAAAATATTGATGCAGTATACGACATGATAATAACGGATTATTGTAGTGGTATAAAACATAGATCCCAGATAGCAAATATTTTATAAGAAGATAATTTTATTTGTGTATGAAAGGAAATTTGTTAAGTGGATTTCCAAATGTCTGAAGCGTTATTCTTTATTTGCGCTAGCTTTGATAAAAATGTTCGTTCATTTAGCCATGGTATTATTACGGATTCAACTTGGCTCTATCTCTATAACTCAAAGAGAAAATAACAGTCTTTTGTGGCACCTTGGTTTCTCAGGAGCAAAAAAAAAATCGTGCATAAAAATTGTTACAAAAGTTTCTGCCACTGGTGGTGTAAGTAAAGATATACAGTAAATATAGAATTATATTCTTTATTTTAACAGAAATGTGGAAAAAAAATGCGAAAAATTAATCAAAGTTCTCGTGCTCTTGCAGGACAATACCCTCACGCAATACTCATGTGTATAGAAATAAGCTGTGGAAATTTATGTTTAAATCGCGCTCTTTAATAATAAGGGCTAATCCTATAATTATGGGTAAACACCATAATAGCTATTGGAATGGTTGCAAGCGTCATCCGTTTACTGTTTACTATTAATGCTTCGCAATAAATTTTAACAATGTTGGGCAAAATTATCTACACATTTTGGTTAACAAATAAAGCCCTAGAAAAGCATTATATTTATAAGAATATATTCTGAAAATACATATAAGGCAAAAGTACTGGCATATAATACCAAAAATTGATAAATTATTTTTTGTAAATAAATAAAAAAAACTGTTGTATTTGCCTAATTCAGTGAAGAGATAATAATTATAATAAAATGGTCATATTTTAGAAATATATAAATAATAATAAAGACATGGTTGAAGATAACGATAGAACTAGCAACATGATTTAATATGTATTTAAAAATTAATATATTTTTCTAGTTGAAAAAACCCGCTTTACTTGTTTTTGGTAAATTATTCCTAGTATCGTGGCTCAACTCCCTTAAAAAAATGCCATATGTGTTTTAATTTGGGTTGTACCGGGTGTCCAAATAAGAAAGGACGCCGGCTGTATCTCGGAAAATGTTTATCGCACAGCGTTGGGGAAAAATATTTTTAGTAAAAGTGGTTAAGAGAAATAGCTGGAAATTATTTTCAAGTTTTTGAAATGGTCGCTAGGGAGCGTAACTGCATTCTTGAATCTAAAAATGTGATGTTTCTGTGAATTTTGCTATATTAACCTAACAAAAAAATACCTGATTTTTAAAGTCGAGGATAATTTAAACCTCTTTTGTTTAACAATTTTTGCTGTATCTCTAAAAATAAAGTGGTGGGGGCTATTTAAAGGTTTCCGTAAAAAACAATCTGTAGCTTCAAAACCTTTAAATATCCCCACCACTTTATTTTTAGAGATACAGAAAAAATTGTCAAACAAAAAAGGTTCAAATTATCCTCGATTTTAAAAATCAGGTATTTTTTTTAGGTTAATATAGCAAAATTCACAGAAACATCACTTTTTTAGATTCAAGATTGCAGTTACGCCCCCTAGCGGCCATTTTAGAAACTTTAAAATAACTTTCAGCTATTTTCATTTTATTTCATTCACTTTTATTGAAAATATATTTCCCCAACGCTGTGCGATAAACATTTTGCATACAGATACAGCCGGCGTCCTTTCTTATTTGGACGCCCGGTACAAACTAGATATCGTGGATGCCAAGTTTTCAAATGTTTAACCCATTTTTTTAGAGTTCTGGAGAGCTACCTTAAAAATTAAAAAAAATTTGTAGAGATAGAAATTTCTTAAAACTTTAAAAAAATGTAAAAAAGTCTATAAAAATCTCATGTAAAACGTAAAAGTGAAGGGATCTTTAGGCAAAACAGAAAATGTTTTGTTAATTTGCTTTTTATTTACATAAATTCAATTTTTAAAATATTTTTTACTTCTACACAGAGTGTGACCAATAAAATCCGAATCAAATTATGGGATTGTTTTTGATTATTAACTTTAGTTAAAATTTGCATTCCATCAAAGTGAAAAATAACATTGAAATAGTTGTCACGTGATTCTCATTACCTATCAATTTTTTCGTTCAAAAAAACTCTAAAAGTGGAGTTATTTTTGAAAATATTGAATAAAAGTTGCTAAAAAAGTTCTCCTGAATGCATTTTTCTCCTCCAGGCACCATTTCAGGTCCATGGGATAACTTTGATATTTTTGGCAATTTTTAAGTAAATTGGACCACTGGTGCTAAATAAGACTCAAAAGCCAATTCAATCTACATAAAACTTCTTAGTTTATATTTGTTTTAAAGTAACGCCATATAAAATATGTGTTTTATTTACAAATCTAAATTGGATTATGTCATGTGATGAAATGTTTATTTATTTTTGACCCTGTAAAAAATAACTTTATAAAATATCTTTTTTTGAAAAGGTTGTGCCTAAAAGTATAACATAATAATTAAGACAAAATAGTATACAGTGCCATCAGTGAAGTCCTCATCAAGTGTAAAATATATTTTAAATTCGTTTAATTTTAATTTATGATTTTTTTACTCAAAAATTTGACTTTATTTAATTAAACTATTTTTTTACTATTAAAGAGTATTACTTTAAGACACCAACTTTTTATAAAGTTACCTTATACAGAGTCAAAAACAAATTATGCATCACCTGACCAAATTTTTATAGCCCAATTTGTATTTTGTAGAAAAACACAAATTTAATATGATGCTATGTCAACGACATTGTGTTTGGAATAAAGCATTGTCAAAACTAAGAAGTTTTATGTAGGTTGCATTGAGTCTCATATTGCAACAATGATGCAATTTACAAAAAAATCCACAAAAAAACTAAATTATCCCATACATATAAAATTTGGCATATAGACTAAGAACTGCATTCAAAAAACCCTTTTTTAATTACTTTTTTGGATATTTTTAGAAAAAAAACCCCATCTGATTTTTTTTGAAAAAACAATATTGAATAATGCGACTTCCGTGACTACTATTTTTTTAAATTAATTTCTATCCCTGATTATAATTTAACCATTTAAGTAACTAATTGATTTTGTTTCAGTTATTCGACCAGATTACCCGGGAGTTAATCTGGTATGCAGTGGCGGAAACTTGCGCGCTCAAAAATCTCGTCCGGTCGGTCACGCACGCGCAACATGCTCTGCTGTGGCCGCAGGAAGGTAAGTGGCTTTTTACAAATTAAATACAATATTTAAAAACCTAATACCTTCTAACAGCAATTATAATGTTAAATTTGTAACACTTCTCAATATTGTCTTCGTTTGAGACGAAGCGTACCTTTATTACCTGTGGAGGGTAATGGAATATATATATATATATATATATATATATATATATATATATATATATATATATATATATATATATATATATATATATATATATATATATTATATATATCTATATATATATATATATATATATATTATTATATATATATATATATAAGTATATATAGAAGCTTCCCGATCCGGCCACGATATTTATGTTTGTTTTTGAATCGGGAAAAATATGCCGGTATATATATAAATTCAAGACAACTATAATGTATATATGATATATATATATATATAAATATGGATATATTATATATATATATATATATATATATACTATATATATATATATTGGTTGGTATATTTATATATATATATATATGACATATATATATATATATAGTAAACAGTGCAAAACTACTATAACGTATGGATATCTAACGATTTATATATATATAATGAAAAGGTTATATATCGGATTATATATATGTGGGCTTTTTCGTATATATATATACATAAATATCATATATATCATACTATATACACCCTGTATATATATATATATATATATATATATATATATATATATATATATATATATATATATATATATATATATATATATATATAAATTAAACATCTTAAGCCATGTTATTCATTAAGTGTAAGTTATTGTAAGCAACTTCTGACTGTTTTTGCGTATTACACCTACATGGCGCACATTAACACTTTAACCTGTCGATACTAAGATTGGTTCAGTTTGAATTATTTTGTGTTCTAACGTTCAGCTAAGGTTTGTGGTAATTCGGTAACTGCTTTACTGTCAACGGTGTCTACGGCCTACATTCGGTGTGACCATCGGACAATCGGATTGGCTGGACCCGGGGGTATCCATTTACTTGGAAGCCTCGCAATTTTAAAACAACCAAGCTTAGGAATCATACCTACCAGGATATTTTATTTTTCTTTTCATTTATTAAGAAGCCTCTATGCCCAAAATATATATATAAACTATAATATATATATATATATATATATATATATATATATATATATATATATATATATATATATATATATATATATATATATATATATATATATATATATATATATATATATATATATATATATATATATATATATATATATATATATATATATATATATATATATATATATACAGGGTGTAAAAAGTATGATGCTCACGATTTAAATGGGCCATAGTGGAGCTCAAAACAAGTCAAAAAGTTTATATGACATATGTGTCTAAGCTTGACAGATTTTTGTCTAAACGATGTCAAAGTTAGAACTTTAGAAGCAATTATTTCTGAAAATCTTAAGAATTGAAAACTTTCGTTTTAATTGCTTATCAGTAGATTTATTTGGTAATAAGATAAACTAAGTTTTGAATGTTTCAATCTAAACATAAAAAAATCCCCAGTTAAAAGGTTAAAAAACAATTGGCAACAGAGCTACCTAGAAGCCTTGGGCGTGAAGTAAAGATAGTTGTTTATTTTGCTCACCGGCCCGGCCCAGATATTTTTGTTTGTTTTTAAATCGGGAAAATATGCCGATATGTTTTAAATTTACGACAACAAACATGAACTTTTAAACTTTGACCAATGAAACAAGACACAAATTCTAACGTCTCTAGTCTAGAAAACAGTGTAATTATTTTTACATATAGACTTCACTTTAATTTGGTGTATTAGAAAAAAAAATCCAAAGGTTTTCACTGCCATCCATACATATTTTAAAATTATAGAGAATTTTTAAGATTTACTTAGCAAAAAAATCTATTATCCTTCAATCTAATATACCATGTTTAGATAAAAGGTTTTATTTTTAAGACTTAGTTTTTGCCTCCGTGCGTTAAATAACTATAATGCGGTGCGTTGTACATCCAAATTTGTTCTAAATTATTGAATCTAATAAATAAGTTATTAATATTTTTTAATGTAATTTGCCCATTGTTAATATCTGTATCAAATCCCGTATATTTTGCAGATCTATATCGAGGCCAAAACTTTGTTAAATTTCGGTGGCGCTAGACAAAACAAGACGCAAGTTTTTTAAAGGGGTAGCTATCGCAGTATTAAATAATAAATATGATTGCAAAAAAAGTAAAATGTTTCAAGAAAATTATGTACATGAGATTAATAATTTCAATTTTTTCAAATCACATTAATATTAACTTGGTTGTATAGCATATTGCAGATAATAATTTGCAGACCCTAAAATATTTTTGTTATGATGAGGGTAGTGAAGATCTATATATATCTAGGGTTGTAATTACATTTTTTTTTAAACTTTCTATTTTGTTTTCTTATCACAATAAGTATTTTTAAAAAACAAAATTACGAGGACTGTGTGTTTTTGCCAGTCCCTGGTCAATTTTATGTTTAGCAGTTGTAACAAAATATAAATTTAAATTGAACGAAATTTTAAACAAAAATTGTTTTATTTAATGTCTGCCTGTCATATACATAAAATGAAATTATTTAACAGTTTAAACGTTAAAAAACATACTAAAAGAAAGAAGATTAACAAATTATACCAAATTTTGTTAAATAATTGTTAAATAAAGATTAATAATTTTAATAAATTTTGTGGGATATAATTACCGTAAAAAAATTTAGGAAAGAATATAAAAAAACGATAACCAAATTATGATATATTATGCAAACCAAAGAAACATGTTACTGATTTATGTGATTCCTTAAAATAGGAATAACTAAAGGTTTAAATTAAAACAATTTTCGTTTGACATTTTATACAATTATATTGGACAAATCATACGTACGTTGCCTTAAATAAAATGGCTTGGTTTTTACTAATTTTGGGTAGGGTATTTCAAAAATCTTTATTACAATTATTTATTATTATTACAAATACTAAATAACACACAATTACAAATAATAAATGTATAGGTTACCTTATAATTTTTTTATAATAGACTGCCACGTGCGTATTTTAACTGTACCTATTTTATAAGATACCCTATAATTTTGTACTTGAGAAAGTTTTATAGCTAGACTATAATTCAACGAAAATGTATTTTTTACGCCCAATAATTAAGCGGTTTTAAGTCCATAAATAACACTAGAAGTGCGATAAAATATACTGGATGACAATAAAATTTCTTCAAAGCTGTAAATTTTATATTTGTTAACTAATAATAAGCATTAATAACACTAAAATCTTGGACTTTCATTGTCTTTATTTGTTATTTGTTACACAACGTTTCGGTAAGTGATGTATCTCTACACGTTTTCAAGTGATAACTAAAAACAGCTCTTAAAAGCTACGACTTATATACTATCCCTTGTTCACCGAAGCTTGACCGACTTTTTACGGTTCAGAAACGGCTGCCAGATATTCGGAATATCGATACTAGGCTTGCTAAATACATTTGGTTGTTTGCAATTATTACATCTTCTTTAAATTTTCTTCTCTTCCAGTGGGTTTCTTTATAAATAGTTTTTGCTTCCGACCATTGTATGCGGTGTTGTTTTGACCAAGCGTGTTCGGCAATCTCTGCCTTCGACATTTCACCTTGTTCCGTATGTTTTTTGTGTTCTTTGACTCTAACTTCGAGTGGTCTTTTCGTTTCCCCGATGTCTAGCTCACAACATTCACAGGGAATTTGGTAGATACAATCATTTAAAACTTTGTTGTCTGGTCTTGTCTTAGTAAAAATGCTTCTTAGAATAGTTTGTGATTTAAATGCCGTTTTAATATTATACTTATTCGCAATTCTGTGGACCTTTTTTGAAGTTTCTTTAATATATGGAATAGTCATAAATATATATTTGGTCATCTGAAGTCTCGTTTGAGTTAGAGTTTTTTGTCTTGTTTTGATATTTTTCGATTGTTTCTTTTATCAGTCTCTCACTGGATCAGTTCTGCTTAAGATCTCTAGAACTCTAGTTACTTATTTTCTCTTGCAGGAATTCCTTACTGTTACATAAAGTCACTGCACGATTATATAGAGTACGTATAAACCCCTATTTCGTTTCGTTGGAGTAATTAGAATTCTGGTGTAAATATTGTCCAGTGTGGGTAGGTTTTCTGTAAGGTAGGGCCGAATTTTGCTCTTTCTTCATTGTAAATTTAATACAAGGTCGGAGACAATTTAGATGTTTTAAGAAACCTTCAAGTTCTTCGTCATTACCTGTCCATACAATAAAAGTATCGTCAACATATCTTAGCCAAACTTTTGGTTTAATTGGTGCAGTTTTAATTGTATGTTCCTCAAGCCATTTCATATAAATATTTGCTACCACTAAAAGTAGGAACTACGAAGGCAAAGCTCCAACAAATTCATCCAGCGGCAGGGTGGTACGTTCTACTAGTGTTTTATCTTCTTTAAGATAATAATAAGCATATTTGGCACCAGCAAACAAGACTAAATAAAACATACTTTTAATTCTTTTGGTTTTACTAAAAAGAGACAGTTCTTTTAATTCGTAAATCTTGAAATTATTTTGCATGCGTCTGCTAAAAAAAAATTACAAAAAATTAAAATTTTAAATTTAATTTAAAATTTACTTTTTTATTATCAAATAAAATGTTTGCCATAAAGCAATACAAATTTAGAACAATGCATTTATTATATTTTCCTCATATGAAAATATTCAGTTTAAAACTTTAATTTTACAATAAATTAGAAAGTTTTAATTATTTTTTTAAAAAAACATAATCTGTTATATTTATATTTTAAAAATGCCGTTTAATTCAAGAGGCCCTTTTACAAAATTTTTGTGTTTGCTTGAATTTCAATTGCATTTAATAATCCTTATCCGAATATGAATACATACTTTTAAAAACCTCGTTAAAATTGTTCAAATAAAAAAATATGAAGTTTAAATTGGAATTTTTGGGTTTGGTTATTAAAAAATTTATGAAAGGTTAATTAAATATTCTAAAATCATACTGACCTTTTGTTTTTAACAAAAACTTTTTTTAAAGCAGCGCAGCAAAATCTCATAAATGACTAGTTCTCAGAAATTTACAAAAAATCGTGTCCACACCTAGTTTTATGTTTTATCAAAATTATATGACTAACTTTGTATTTTTTACGAAAACTGTATCACTGTGACTACTCAAGTTATACCTAATTTGGATGTTTTTATCTCACAGTTAAAAATGGGAGTTAATCAAATACCTTAATTATTATTCCCTCATCGTGTCCTAAAGCCAATATTACAATGATATTATATCACCAATTCATTTCGTTTTATGATAATAATTATATTAATCTCGTTAATAAGTTTAAAAATACTTTATTTTAAACTAAGTGTCCTTTTAGTTACATACAAATATTTAAAAAAATAATTTTTATCTTGATCCCAGAAAAAAAAAATCCTTATTTTAAATTAAAAACAGGTAATTATTTAATTATGTAATAATAAGTATTCCAATTCACATA
Source organism: Listronotus oregonensis (assembly GCA_019359885.1). Lineage (NCBI taxonomy): Eukaryota > Metazoa > Arthropoda > Insecta > Coleoptera > Curculionidae > Listronotus > Listronotus oregonensis. The sequence goes on along the minus strand of JAHBCN010004845.1, from coordinate 11,759 downwards.
TTTTGAGGAATAGAAAACTTGTTTTAAGTAGTAATCATTATCATTCCCTCATTTTCGTAAATTTTTAAGAACTAGTCAAATACATTTAAAAAAATATCAAGGACTTAAAATTACGGTTTTAAATTTTTAAAATATTTAACCATTAAGTACAACAAATCTGAATAGTTAATAATAATTGTGACAAAATAGTATATTATTACGAAATATTTAGAGTCTTGCTGTAAACAGTTAAAAATATATTTTTTTAAATTTAAGTAAATTACCATTACATTTTAATTTTGAAAGTAATCTAATTATTTAGAAGTACAAGTATAAAAGTATAAACCAAATACCTAACAATTGTAAAATATGTTTTAAATACTATCGGCTTACTTAAAGCACCAATTAATAAACTAGTTTAAAAGCTATATTGGTTTAAAGCATTTTAAGTAAACATATTACCTATTAAAATGGACCAAATAATAAAATATAAACTTATAGATAAAGTACCTAAGAGTTATAGTAAAAAAATGGTATTCACTAAATTCGCTGAAACTTACTCTAGGTAGTTGACAATAAACTAGTCATAGAAGGTCCATTAGTATAATGCAACACATTTAAAAATATCTTTCACGAATTGTAATAAATAGATATACAGGGTGACCCGGAAGTAATGGGACACAGAGCAACAGCAGATTCCTTAGGTCGAAATAATGAAATTACCGTAAACTTGCCTAATCCCAAAGTTGATAATAACTAAGATACAGGGTGTCAAACTTTTAATTTTGTTTTCGTTTTTTTCGTAATAATTTCTTTTTTAAATGATATAGCAGCACAAAATTGGGGATTTGGGGGTTCTTTGAGGCAAGAAATTTAAAATCGTCTATACTTTTGATGTTGCTAGTAGAGGGCGCCAGCTACGGTCTACCGCACTTGTTTAAGATGGCAAAACTTTTTTAATCTTACTATATTGACCTGTTGATTAAAAAAAGAAGTTACTTTAATTTCCTCCTCGTCAAAAATGTAAACTTCATTTGGGTTTCTAAAAGCAACTGTTTTCGAGATAAACGCATTTTAAAGAACCCCGCAATTTTCCTATAGAAAATGGGTTTCGGCCAATTGTTATTAAACTTCGCAACGTAATAGTTTCCAACACGCTGATTAAAAGACTCCACGGCACAAAACCCAAAATCCCCTCTAACCCCCCCAAAATCACTCTTAAAGGTCTTCAAATCCCCAGTGACATTTAAGGCTGATTTTGGGGGGGTTAGAGTAGTTTTTGTGTTTTGTTCCCGTGAAGACTTTTGATGCGGGGTCCTTTAAAATGTGTTTATCTCGAAAACAGTTGCTCCTAGAAACCTAAATGAGGTATACATTTTTGGTGCAGGGTGAATTATAGTAACTTCTTTTTCAATATACTAAGCTTAAAAAAAAGTATGTCATCTAAAACGAGTAGGGTAGGCCGTAGCCTAGCTCCCTCTACTAGCAACATCAAAAGTATGGACAAATTTGAATTTCTTGCCCCAAAGAACCCCCAAATTCTTAATTTTGTACTGCTATGTCCTAAAGTAAAGAAATTATTACGAAAAAACAAAAACAAAATTAAAAGTTCGACAGCCTGTATCTTAATTATTATTAACGTTGTAATAAGGCAAGTTTAAGTTAATTGCATTATTTCGAACTAAGGAGTCTGCTGTAGCTCTGTGTCCCATTACTTTTGGGACACCCTGTATAATTGCCATTTTAAAATTTTAAGTGCCTTAACTACATACAAATATAAAAGTATAAATGTATTAACCAAATACGTCACAAATGTGAAAATATTTTTCACTAAATATTTCTGCCTTACTCTAAAAAGCTGAGAATAAACTAGTATATTTTTTTTTTAAAGCAATTTTAAAAACATTTAATCGAATCATTATACAGGGTAATTATATAGAGTAAAAGTAAAGGAGGACCTGAATTAATTTTTTAATTTCAAATCGAAAACCAAGAATACTTTTCAGAAATTTTTCCTTGTTTAAGTTCTGATCTCGAAAAAAACTTTATAGTAAAATATCTGAAACGAAGAAAAATTTACAAAAAAAAATTTCTTGGTTTTCGATTCAGAGTTAAAAAAATAATTTGGATTTTTATTTTGCGCCTCTACTTACCAATCACCTTGTATATTTAGAGCTAAAATATTGGATAGTAAAATGTATAAAAAAAAACTTTTACGTCAGGTACCGAACAATTGTGATAAAATTTTTGTTAAGGATTTAAATACCATGGATTTTAAGTATTAAATTAGATCAAGACTTCTTAGTATTTAACAAATTATATTAGACAATGCGAAAGGTCAAAACAATTCATAGTGTTATTGAATGACCTATTACGTACTTCTAACAGCCTTCAAGGAAACTAGTGCAGTGTCCTGGTACTTAACCCGGTATCAAGTAATCCATATTTCCTGAAGGCGTACGAGAACGACCTGGATCTAAGCTTACCAAAGAAGACGCTGGACATTGAATTGTCTACTTTGAAGCCAGAGATAATAACATCATACCAGTTGGATTTTCGCTGAAGCTCCAACCGTTTACCAGGGATAAGAGCTAAGCGTATTCTCGAAGAAGCTAGCAAATCTCATATCATCCTTGAATTCACAGATAAACTACCACCGACTTGGAAAAAATCAGCAGCTGCTGCAAGAAGTTACCCAAAGATCGATGCTAGGCTTGCTAAACATTCAAGGAAGCGTTTACAATTATTAGAGCGACTATGAATTTTCTATTTTCCAGTGGGATACAAAGAACATGCGAGAAGGCCAAAGACGATTGTACGGAGAAAACAATTCAGAACAAACGTAAACAGCAATCCTTTACAGTCTGACAACCAACCACTTAGAATGTTTCAACAAAAAGTTCTATAACTTACTGCATGTCCTCCTTGAGTTTCCCGATACAACCTTTCACAAACCGAAGAATGTCTTTTAGACAGAGGGCTTATTGAAACTTTGCTGTATAGCCTCGTCTAGTAAACATACTTCTTAGACTAGTTAGAGATTTGATTACGCAGTTGTAAGAAACTTAATCGCGACTCCAGCTAACTTTTTCGAAGATGCTTAATATATGGAATTGTCGATGGATATTTGGTTAGAACGGTCTTGGAATCAAATTAAAGTTTTAACTCTTATTTGATACTAAATCGATTATTCTGAGTTGGTAAGCTCTCAAAGTATCCGTTCTGCTTAAGATCTCAGTAAAACTATCAAAATCCTTTTCCAGTGATTCCTACTGTTACATAAGGGAAATGCACGACTAGTAGTTATGGACGTGCAACCCACTGTTACGATCGCTAAAATAGATAGAAGTTCTGGTGTAAATATTGGTAAAATGTGGGTAGGCTCTCTGTATACCAAGATCGGAACATTAATCATTATTTCGTTTTACTAGAACGTCGAGGAAATTTAGGGCCGAGTTTTGCTCTTTTTCATTGTGAAATACAATACAACGTTGAGGTAATTGACTAAGATGAAACAAGAAACCTTTCAAGTTCTTCGTTGTGTCATTACCTGTCCATACATTAACAGTATCGTCAACATATCCTAGCCAATCTTTATGGTTTAACTACCGAAGTTTTAATTGCAAGTCTTCACACCACACCATTTAGATATTTCATACTACTCAGTTCTAGAAACGCACCCATGGGAAAGCCCTGCATCCTGCGCAGAACACCTTTTAGACCTGAAAATTAGAACCATTGGTGCAAGCCCATCAACTCCATCACTTCATCCAGCGGCAAACTCTAGTTCACTTTTGAGTGACATTCTTCAAAAATGGCTAGAAATAGGAATGACGCATACTTCATTGGAGAACGGTTTCTGATGTGGAAAGTCCACATCAAGGCTAACAAACGTATCGTCAGTAGTCCTGAATCTTGCTACTTAAGCATGTCAATCCGATGACCAGAGTTTTTAATGGAAAGATGGAAACACCAGTAGACTCGCACCAGCCAATGCCGTCTAAAAGTGCTTTTGAAACTGCGGCCCTGGGGGTGTTCCTCGAACTGTTCTAGTAAAACGAAATAATGGTCATATTCAAACTTCGGTATACAGAAAGCCTACCCAATACTGTTATGTGGATTTACACCAGTTTTTCTAACTACATCGGTCAGAACGTTTTTGCATTTCAGGGGGTTAGTACTGTAAATTTTTGTTATCTATCGATGCAGCTGGACCTTGGATGTAGACATCTAGGGATTATCACTGCGAAGAACTTCATCTATGGATGAACGTGTGCTAGAGATCCTTAAGCAGAACGGATTACTTGTCTGCTGAGGCTATCTTTTAAAGCTCTTTGAGATCGACCAAATCATTCAAAAATATAGACAAGAAACTCTAATTTGATTCCAAGACCGTTCAGACTTTCCATCCAAATATTTATGCATCAATTCCTTGAGTCGTATTGTAAAGGACACTGCTAACGGAAAAGATTCGCAGAACTTCCGCAAATAAGTATAATATTAAAACGGCGTTTAAATCCCAAATCTATTTCTAAGAAGTATTCTTACTAAGGCGAGTACCAGACAACAATGTTTCAAATAAGGATCGTATCTACCAAATTCCCTGTGAATGTGGTGAGGTATACATCGGGGAAACAAAGAGACCACTTGAAGTTAGAGTTAAAGAACACACAAAAACATACGGAAACGAGGTGTTCGCTCTCGAAGTCAGGGATTGCCGAACACGCTTGGTCAAAACAACACCGCATAAGATAAATGGTCGGAAGCAAAAAACTATTTATAAAAGAAAACCCACTGGAAGAAAAAGAAAATTCAAAGAAGCTGTAATAATTTTAAAACAACAAAAATGTATTTAGCAAGCCTAGCATCGATATTTGGAATATCTGGCAGCTGCTGCTGAACCGTGAAAAGTCGGTCAAGCTTCGTGAACAAGGGATAAAGTATATAGTGTCGTAACTTTTAGGAATAGTTTTTTAGTTATCACTTGAAAACGGTTGGAGATACATCACTAACCGAAACGTTGTGTAACAATTAACAAATAAAGACAATGGAAGTCCAAGATTCTAGTGTTATTGAAAGTAATCCATATTTCAATTTATCAATATTAGTTTATAAATATTTACTGTATAGAAATATGAAAATATAAATAAATTAACCAAATTCCTTACAACTATAAAAATGTTTTTCACTAAATACTTTGGGTCTAACTGTAAGCAGTTGGTTATAACCAAATTTTAAAAGTTTTATTGGTATAAAGCATTTCTTTTAAAACATGTCAAAAAATAATCATAGAATTAAAGTTAAAAAAAATAAACATGCAGATCAAGTACCTAATAATTATGATAACATTTATGACAAAACTATATTTTTGGTAAATATTTTGGGGATTACTAATATCAAACTACTTTCAAAGCAATATAACTTAAAAGTACTTTTTAAAAAAAAATAATAGGAGAAATTTTTGATTTAAACTTAAAACATTAGGTGTTATGTAAGGCTAACCAGTAATAAATAAAAATGTAAATTAAGTATAAATACAATAAAATTTAATAGTAAAAGTGTAGTAAAATATATATGAACAATATATTTTTACTAAATAATCTGTGGTTTACTCTGAGGAGGTAACAAAGAACTAGACCTGAAAGCTCCATTAGTTAAAAGCAACACTCTTAAAAATCTTTTCGAAAGACATTGAATGGATTGGATTTAAAATTACCATTTTAAATTTTTAAATAGTTTAACTACGTGGAAATATAACGTTATTAACGTTTTGACCCAATATCTTAGAGTTGTAAAAATATAATGGGCCCTCCTGTAATAACTAGTCTTAGTGACCTTATTTTTAATACATTAAAAAATAATAAAAATTCAAATATGCCATCTAGTAAAATCAAAAATGTAACAATATTTGTGAAATTTGCGACAAAACAATATGTTTTCGCTAAATTATATAAAAGCTTAGTGTAACTAACAAATAATAAGCGAGTTTAAAATCTATATTACTTTTAAAAATTACTTTTAAAAAATGGAAATAAAAGATTAAAAATTTTAAATTTAAATATTAAAGATGAAAAATAAGATTAAAACAAAAAAATTATTATTCCAAAAAATCATTAAATTTTTAATAAAAAATCTGAGGTTTAAGTTAAAATTTTAAATTAAAAAAAAATCAATTTTTTAATGCAGAACGTTTTTATATTTTTTGGGCTTTAAATTTTCAAAGTGTTAAAAAAGTAATCATGGCAACTAAAATTTATCACAGCCTGGACCATAATTTTTAGGTAACCCATTGGCGATACTTTTGTTAAGGTAGTTAACGCGTAAAAGGGCTTTTCTGAAAAAATGAATTAAAATACCAAGATAATTAAATAAAATGTCTTTTATTAAATAAAAACGAAGCTTTTTTTATTGTCTGTTAAACGAGATATTAACAATCAAATTGTGAATAATTAACATTGTCGATATCTGTCATTTATGAAAGCCATGCATTGATTTCGGAAGATCTGGAAAATGGTTCTTACGATATTTTTTAAAAACTAATACAATATAAATCAAAATATTAGAAAATTTAAAAATCCCTGTATTTTTTAATCGTTTTTTATAAAAGATCTTGATTTTTGAAAGCTTACATAGGTCTGTTTGCTATTGATTTGCATTAAAAAGCCTATTGAGTGTCTTATTAAAAAAAAGTGTACACTATTTTATTCTTTTTTTACGTAATTGCTCTTATGGAAGGTGTATTTTAGGACTAGGTGGGTCCAAAAAGTGTAAAATATTACCGAATAACGAACAAACCTCATGTAATGTGTACAGTCCCCTACAAAAATAATATTTTTAAGCATTGAGAATCTCTAACTTTTGTATTAATAAAGCTTATTTGATCTTATTTGAATAAATTTGTAGTTTATTTAAAATACTGCATCACGAATTCAACTAAAATTAAAAAAGTATATAATTATCCATACTGGTACCAGTCAAGGGAATCCCGGCCCGTTCAACAATCAATTTTTGTTTGAGAGAGATGGGCGAGTTCGGCGCGGATGGCATGGAAGAGACGAAGATAAAAGATGTTCATCCCAATCTTCATTTGTCTTGTGGACGGGCCGGGCTTTACTTACTACCTTAACATATGATATTTGATAAAAAAAAATTAATACAATTTAAATAAAACATAATGAATTTAAAGTTAAAATGTTAAATATAAAGAGGGACCGAATGGTGAAAAATAAAAAACATGTAAATCAATTACCCAGCAATTGTAATGACAGAAGACATTTGCGACAAGACAATACATTTTCACTAAATACTCAGGGGCTTACTGTAAGTAGCCGACAATAAACTACTCTTAAATGTCCCATTAGTTTAAAGTAAAGGAAGATTGTACTAATTAAAGCTTTAAGTCTAAAGCCATTATTTACAGTGCCAATAGAATTAAAGCTATAAAAAGTTAGATACTTGTACCTGCAGTGCAGTTTGCAATTTTGTTAAGTGTTTTTTCTTTGTTTTGAAATTTTCTTTATTCTGAGTTAAGTTAAATATAGAAAAAACTTATTAATTTATTGGATTAATACAGGGTGTTCGAAAAATGCACAGCCAAATTTTAGAAAGTGATTCCTCATTAAAAAATATAAAAAAAGTTTCTATAAATATGGGTCCGAAATGCATAGTATCTAAGACACAGGTTGCTAAACTTAAAAAAAATAGTTATAATTTGTAACTACCTTAAAAACTGTAGCTGATTTTTTTGAAATTTGTAAATGTTATGTCTAGTAATAAGGTCCATTTTAGGCAAATTAAATTTTGATTTATCAATTATTATTGAATATTAAAATTAAAAGCTTTATGTAAAGAATTAATCCTTAATTGCAAAGTTCTTTTAAAAAAAGGTCTAGTTTATTAATAGGGGTTACATAAAACATTCTTGGAGTATTATGAAAAAAAATTCTTTGTATTTATTTAATATTTCAACAAACATAATTTCCACGGAAGGTAAATCCATTTTTAATCTGTAAATTTTTATATTAAAGTTAATTGAAAAGGGTTTTTTGTTTTAAATATAATATTAATATTTTATTAAATGTTGTGATGCCTACCTAAGTTTAGAGTTAATTAACTCATTTTAAGTTAGGGTAAAAAATGCATTGTATGGTTTTAATAATAATATGTTTTATCATAAAAATTACCGCACCATTTAAATAAATTTTATAATTAAGATTTGCCAATCCTAATTATAGAGCTTGGTAGCTGATATATCATTAATTTAAATATTATGAAGAAATTAAAATTTAAATATCAGCAAGGAAAGTTTAAATATCCGAGGTTGGACTTTTGGGCACCTATAATGCCGATTTTAAAATTTAAATGAGATTGTTTTATATCTTAAAAAAATATTGATTATTAAAATATTAGCTTACTTAAGTTTGCCTTGGGGTAAAAAATATGTGTAATAAAAAATTAGTAAATGCTTTATTAGTTTAGCTTTAAATTGTTAAACTAGTTGTTTTGCAACTTATTGCCACTATAAAGTGTAGGTCCCGTCTGGCTAACATTATCCAGACGTTAAACGGGGGTAGTACAGAGTTAGTAGTTATTTATATTGCGTCCATAGCAGCATTAATGCGTCTTCTAAAAGGTGTCGTAAAATGCAGCATTTGCATGTCTCGGTATTTTTATATCATCAACTTTATGGAGTTTCCATAGATGTGTATAGTAAAGAATGTGTCAATATCCAATAAAAAATTAAGAAGGAAGTATTGTTGTTACAAAACACTTAAAAAAAACAATATTAAAACTGGTATAAGGAAATAAATTATTTTTATCGTTAATATCAATTCTCAAAATATCACTCTTGATGACAAAAGTGTCAAAGAATATATATATATATATATATATATATATATATATATATATATATATATATATATATATATATATATATATATATATATATATATATATATATATATATATATATATATATATATATATATATATATATATATATATATATATATATATATATATATATATATATATATATATATATATATATATATATATATATATATATATATATATATATATATATATATATATATATATAATTATATATATATATATATATATATATATATATATATATATATATAAAAAAAGAAAATAGCTAGGAATTTGGTCAAATGGTCTTTATTTTATTTTCTTTTTAACTTGTCGAGCTTTCAAATCTATTCGATTTTTTCTAAAATTAAAAAAAAAATCTATTTATGTTATAAAGGAGAAGAAATTTGAAAAAATATAAGAATAATTTCTAAACCTAAATTTGACTTTAACAGATATATAAATAAATTTAAAAAAAAATTGTTTTTTTTTTATGATTGATTTTGTTATTGTCCTTATCAAAAATATAATTTAGGTTATTGTTAACAGGTCATAAATATATTTATTTAAAATTTTTAAGTACGAAAATCTATGAGAAATAAATATGAAGTAGTAATAAAATGTTAATTCATCTAAATAAAATGTATAAATATATCAAACCTAAATTATTAATACATATTTTTTAACTTTTAATTGAAGATTTAAGTTTAATACATTAATATATTGTAAATTAAGATTAAACAAAATTTTAAAATAAATCAAATAGTAACCACAATAACCCTAAAATTACCATTTTATTGTAATTTTTGGGTTATTGTGGTTACTATTTAATTTATTTGAAATTTTTTTATCTAAATTTAAAATTTATGAATACAACTTAAATTTTAAATAAAAGTTGAAAAAAATATATAAAAATTTAAGTTTTTATACATATCCTTACCCCAAAAAGTTTAAAAACATCTTTAAAAATAATTATTTTTATAACTGTTATAAATTAAATAACCTAAATTACATTTTCAATGATGACAATGATAAAAACAAACCTTTAAAAGTTATTTTTCTATCAAAGTCAAATTTCAGTTAAAAAATTATCCTCATTTTTTCCATAATTTTTTAAACATCTTTTAATTTTTTTTTATTTTTGGTAATGTATGTTAAACTTTTTTATACATTTTATAACATAAATAGATATTATTATTATTATTACTTGTTAATTTTAGAGCCTAAGAAAAAGACCATTTCACCGAATTCCCCATTGTTTTCTTTAATTTATCAAAGTACACGGTAAGTAATTAGTATATATATATATATATATATATATATATATATATATATATATATATATATATATATATATATATATATATATATATATATATATATATAATTTCAGCTATCAAAACGACATTAGAGAATTTAATGTTTTAATATAGATTATATTTTATTGTATTTTAGCAGCCTGTTTTTACTACGACCTATTTAACTAAATCTACTATATAATAATGTGCTTTTATAATGTTTATATTAATTTAATAAATTTCAGTAAGTTTGTTTACTCTGTGAATTTACCTTGTGTATTATAAACTAGCAATTTTTAAAACACAGTAAACAAAATAAACTAAACAACTCTAAAGCGCGTACATGTAAAATGTAAATGTAATTTTAATTTATTCAATTATTATTGAATATTAAAACTAAAAGCTTTGTATATTGGATAAAATAAAACTTTATTCTCCATTACGCAATGCTTTTAGCAGAGGTTGTTTTATAATTGGGGTAACGGGTATTTTGAAGTCAAAAATTGTTGACCTGTTATTTAAGAACGATATTTCCATTAATAAAGTTAACCACTGTCTCTAAACTACTCTCTACGTAACGTCATCCAACTTGGAAATTAAAAAATACTTAACACCTCGCGCACCTTTTCAACCTTGTCCACTGTTGCTCACTTTCGCCGATCTAATGATAATGTGCCGAGTCGGAAACTTTTGGTATTTGAGTGCTATAGCATTTGTTTAGAAAGTATTCGAATCAGTACTCGAGCCCAGAGACTTGCATTGGTAGTCGAATACTAATGCTAAGTATTCGAAAATTTGATGTACAGCTTAAGACTGAGCGTCGCGTCGATGGTCTTTTTTGTGGCTTCTTACTTTTTTGTCTTTATCAATATGGCCAGTCCCCCAAAATATGAGAAACGACGAAACAGTTAAAAAAAGCAAGTGTCATGTCACAACAACTTGACATTGCCTCTTTAGTATTTGAATATCTAATGTATTTGAGTACTGAAATTTCGATACTTGAGTACTTCTTTTATATTCGAACACCTAAAGTAATTTCGGTACTCAAGTACTTTTTCAGTATTCGAATACTTAAGTATTTAAATACTGTAATTTCGGTACTCGAGTATTTTTTTGGTATTTGAATAACTAAATTATACCAAAACTACTTTGCCTTAAGTAACATTCATAACCAATTGCCTACTCTTTTAACAAACCAAAATTTTTGAATAATCTTTGATAAAACCTATTATGCTCTACAGTAAGCAACCCTGTTGGAGAATTTATATAATGAAATTTATTTTAAATTCATTCTTATACTGGACGCTCTTAAAGCCTTAGTTAAATTTTTTTAAAGTAAAAATTAATGTTGAACTAGTACGGTCAAAAATCAATATTGATTACGTTTGTGTCCATAAGTTAGATCAGATGTAGGTTTTATCTAATCCAAACCCTCAACCACAAATTAATCCATAGTCATTTATATGACAAAAAAAAACTTTAAAAGTAATCCGGTTTTGAAGAAGTGTACTACAGAAAATAAATGATATCGCGAATCAATTTATAGTGAAGGGAAGTTAGGAAATAAATCGGAAATCTTTAAGGTCAGCAGATATCGAGATGCGG
>JAHBCN010004844.1:0-60181 GCA_019359885.1 Listronotus oregonensis | reverse complement strand
GTTTATGGTCCTTGAATATTTATTAATTCCCGATAGACCCGAGCATTTTCGAAAACTCTGGAAATTCACTTCCAAAGCTCCATAATCCAAAAGAATTCGGTAAAGTTACTTTTTATAAAAAAATATAAACAGGTTGATAGGAGAGTCAAAATATCGAGCAAAAAATAACTTTGGCTCGAGTTTTTAATATTCTAAAGAAACAAAAAAAAAGAAAACAGTAACAAGATATTATTGCAACACGTTCCTTCTGTCATGTAAACTTTAAATCATGCAAAAATATGCATTTTTACGTAAGTTATTTAAAAATTAGTCCGTCCGTTTGAAAGTGTAAGTAGCTTAAAGCACCTTTCGAGATACGGGGCAGGTGCAAAAAATACTCGGCGCATTTATGGCCGATTATTGCAAAAACTATCAAATTTTTGACAAAGGTGATGGGAATCATTTTGGCAGTAAATAAACTGCTCTTCATTTTCGTTCAAATACGAATTACGTAAGTGTCATATTTCGGGAGGTATCGACCAAATTAGTTGAAAAAACGGATTTCCGGGCTCTTGAGGGCCATTTTCAGGCCCTTGTGGAAATTTTTTTATATATGATATTTTCAGAGGTTATTGTATACATTCATACCTGCAAATTAAAAACAAAATTATGACGGCCCAACCTGATCTTCAGGTTCATACCTTCGTTTACTGTACTATTTTTAGAATATTTACTTACAATTGTTTATATTGACACAAGACAATTTTATTACATATTTAACAACAAAAAAAAAGATAACCTATTTAAAATAAAATATTTCACAATTTATAGTTAAAGGCTGCGTTAGTTAAGAAAATAAATATTTTTATTCTCTTTGTTCTGATTATTTATACTTAATAAATATGCTTATAAAACTATCTAGGGAAATAATACTAAAGCGAAAATTAACAGTGGACCTTGTTTGTCATTCTTTTTCTTTTATTCTGCAGTTTATTTGAAGCATTTTTAATGAAAGGACGGTAAACTGAAATAAAACTGTGGATAAATACTTAATGTAAATAAAGGACAGTTCTTGTTTATTTAAGTTATATTCCGTCGTTTCCTTTGTTCCAAAAATAGTATTTTAAAAAGCAAATACTGCACAACTGGAAAAATAGGACAACAATAATTAGAGTATAAATATATTTAAAATAGTTTAACTCTTTACCTATGAATGTTAATAGTAATTTATGGTACTAGTGTGTTATGTTGAAATTAAGTCACGCGAGAAAAACTTATACCACGAGGCATTTAGGCCAAGTGGAATAATTACTCAAGTTACTTAGAAAACATAAGACACAGTAGTACACAATGTTTTATCCGACAACTGAGAAATCATAACACACAAGCAGCAGGTTTTATTTAAGAACTGAAAAAACTAACGTGTAATTTTTGGAAATGAGTATCATTTAAAGCGGGATTTATAAATTTTTATTTTCTGACGTTTTGCGTTGACGTTTGGTTTAAGCATACAAGTTCGGTTTGAAGTAGGTTGTTTTGTGTGGCTCTTTCGATGAAGCAGAGATAGCATCCCACAGCAATTCACTTAGAGCTCATGCACAAGGTGGACATGGCTGATGACTGAGCTCACAAACGCTGTGGGACACCAAGCGAAGAAACAGTTTCTATGTAGAAAGGACGAACTACAAGTTCTATGGAACAATGCGAAAATATGCAACCGTATTTCAGGCGGAAGTTATGGCAATAGCCACAGCCATAGAGTACTGCCTTAATAGAAGATACGGGGAAAAAAACCATGTGTACTGACAGTAAGGCAGCGATCGTGGCGCTAACAAATACAGTGCACAGATCAGAACTTATAAATGGATATCGGGAAGCAATCAATAAACTAACGAAAATCGCCAGAGTAACCCTGCAATGGGTCCCTGGACACAAAGGGATCCAGGGGAATAAAATGGCTGACAAACTCGCCAATTTGGAAGCTGAAGACAATGAACCTGAATATACCGTGGGAATCTCTAAAAACACGGATATGACAGAGATTAGCAACATGGATAGAGAAACTGGAAAAAGACAAAAGCCAGACAATCAAAGGCTATTATTAGGGAAGAACTATGAAAGGACCTACCGATGAACATAAAGGACTTCAATAGGGTGCAAATGAAAAACCTGACAGGCATACTGACAGACATACTGACAGGCATACTGACAGGCATACTGACAGGTTATTGTAGAAGCAGACAGTATCTCAACAAGATAGGAAAAAGTGAGACAAGTACATGTAGATGGTGTGAAGAGGAAAGAGATTACGCCATACATGTACTTAGAGATTGTCCAGCACTAGGGCACATCAGGGGGAAATGTCTAGGTACGGCATAGCTGGACCTAAATGACATAAGATTTCTACCACCAACAGGACTCGCATCACTAGTGAGGAAATTGGGGCTCTAGTAAGCAAAACGACAGCACCATATCAGTGTAAAAGGAATGCATACATAAGGGACAGTACCGGGTGACGGAACCTGTGTATGCTTAAGGGTTGGTATAGAGCATAATGGGCTTAGGCCTCAGTGCTCAGGGCCCTAGCGAGGGAACTCACCATGCTACGATAGATAGATAGATAGGTTGTTCTTGGTTGCCATGAAACCTTAAATATTATTAGCAATTATTTAAATAAATTTGACATTGACATTGTTAGATTTTATTTTGCCAAAAGCGGTTTTTAAAGTTAAAAAATAAAAGAAATTGATAAGAATTATGTGCCCCAGGACATTATTACGGAAACAGAAGAAGCGGCAATGCAGGTATTACCAGAAAAATCCCGAGATTGTGATGAGAAATGCAAAGTTATAAAAAAAAATGATAAATTCAAGAAAGATAAAAAGAATTGTCAAAAACGTTTTTCTGGCTTAATTTTTACATTGACAGAAAAAAATTAGCTTAATCGTTTTTATGGACCCTTCATCTTTATAAGAAATTTAACATTTAAAAATATGACAAATTTACCAGTGTCCTGAAAGGTAAATCCAAGGGTACAAATGCAAAAAGTCCAAACCTTTAAAAAGAAACAAATCAAAACGTTTTTTTTACATTTTTTACAAATGAAAATAGCTTTGATTATGGGGATTAAGGGGGCTTCCAGATGTAATGAGTTAATACATTTAAAAATTGAAAACCCTGTTGATTTGTGTAAAAAATCAAATGTCAAAAATACCTTTCAAAATTGCAGCGCTTTTTAAATCTAAAGGATTAAGAACTATATACCGACGACTGTTTAAGAAGATCCTTTGTTTTCCTACTAGCTAATGCGGGGGCCAACATGACAACACTTAAGCGCCATGGAGGATGGAAATCATCGTCAGTAGCGAAGGGCTACCTTAAAGAATCCATCCAAAACAAAACTGAAATTGCTTAAAAAAATTTAAAACCAAAAAACAGCCAAGCAATTGTCCCCCCCTATTAGAACCCTGGACCTCAGCTTTCAATAAAATAATTGACAATATTCAGTTTATCCAAAACCATGTTATTTTCATATATTAATAAAGTTAATTTAAATTTCTGTGATAATAACAATAAAAAAATAAATACATATTTTAAAACAAGAGAGTAAGTTATAAAGCATAACCCACTAGTGGGTTATGGTTTATAACACACTAGTGTGTTGTTTGACAGTTTACCTGTCTAAATTGACACAAAAAGTGACTCTTATAACTAGCAGGTCTTGGATAAAATATATTTATGTACGATTACGTATGTTTCTTTGTATGTTTGCCAACGCATTTCTCCAATACTAGTAATCGTATAATGACCATTCCTTTTTTATTGCCGTAGATTTTCTTTACCTTTGACAACAGTAATAGTATATTACATACCGAGAGTGGTAAGAAGCCCATTACACACGATTTCGAAAATTAAAATTCGAAAGAGTGTGTAATGGGCTTACCACTCGAGTTGTGTACTATACTTTTTCTACGACTTTATGTTTAGTTTTTTTTATAAATAAAAGCAGAAGATTATGTAAACTTAAAGTAACAATACAAATAATAATTCAAACATTTGCGTTGTCAAGGCGATGCTATTTGTTTCATAGCCAGCTTTACGTAAAATCTATTGAAAGTTTTCAAGATTTTGGGGGCTCGCGGCTAATGCGATTGTGGAACTGTTACGTAATATATATATTACGTAACTGCCCTTACGCACAGTTTGGCTTCTTGCAGTATAGTGTTTGTAATTAGAGATTTACTGATAAAGTAGACGGTGTGTAATTAGGTTCTTACTAATATAGGAGTAGAAAAAGATTTTATCAAAATCGCATCAGTTTTTATGATATTGCCTAATACGTGTAGTTATGTTGACAATTCATTCTCTTTATTCGGTTTCTTTAAAATTGAAATTTTATTAATTAATTTATATTGACCCAGCTAACTCCTAAAAATGGCCTGATTAATTCCTATTTCTTCTTTATTTGTTTTTAATAGCATGAAGTTAAACAAACAGACCTGTTAAATTACTTTTAAAATTTCGTATTTTTTGGTACTTTCAGAGTTGTCTGCCATGATCTAAGATATTATTAAAAAAAAAAAAAAATCGTAGACCATTGTTATTTTTTAATAATAAGAGTAATGTATTTTTAAATTTCCAAATGGCAAACGTGGTTAAATACATCTAAAATCAGCCAATTTCGATACCTATCCCACCTGATTACCAGAAGCGACAGCCACGCTGCGCTTAGTGAGTCCCCATTCCATGTATTAGAGGTATAGAGGACACACTGTGTAAAAATCCAGGTCTGGTCAAATATACACAGATATCCGGCCACTGAGTCTTAGGCTATAATAATGTTGGAAATAAATAGTTCCACTTATAGTTATCAAACTGATACAGCAATTTTCTAGCAAGAAAAAGCAAATATACTTCTCCAATAAATTAACGCACCACCAAAAAGTAACCAAGAGTTTAAAGTTATTTTTTGCCGAAACCACTTATCGGATTTGGACGATTTTTTTTTAAATAACAAGTTGTCTTTTTCAGAAAGTTAGTATACTACTCTATACGCATAAAAACTTTTTTACCGGGTGTAACAATTATAACGGGCTTTTTCAATAAAATTAATAACACCTTGTGGTGTTTAGCAGTTACAATTTACAATTCAAAGCAAGTTATAATTCAAAGCAAACTCTAGCCTTATCTTTTTATAACATTTTGTTTTTCGATTTGCTCTTTAATCTTAGCTACTACAAAAGAAACACAATTTTATAGCAGAACATGTTTTTATTTACTTTAATTTTCATTAAAAGCACTACTTACTGTAGTAGCAGGCTATAAAAAAACAGAAATAAACAGTAATTGTCATCAGGTAACTGAAGCTGTCAAAAGCAGTTGATAAAAGTTTGTTTCCTGTGTTAGTCCTTAACGTTTTTTTTTTTTTAAATCTTTAATTTTGCTAGTATGCAATGTGAAACACAAAATCTTACTCGCGAAGAATATGCTCAAGCATTAGTTCTGTTTGAGGAAGGTTGGAATAACCAAAGAATTGGCGTATTTAGTGTATGTCATACAACCATTTCACGGGTCAAAAAAATATACAGAGCCATGCTCGCAGACCAGGACAAGGAAGAAGGGCGAAGGCGATTTTTAAGACTTTCAGCCCTAAGACACTGTTATGTAACAGGCCGTACCCTTTAAAGTCAGTTACGAGATGCCACTGGCATACAAGTTTGTGGAGAAACTATTCGTAGTCGACTAAGGGAACATAATTTAAGACCTAAAATTGCTGCTCGAGGTCCAGCTTTAACTAGAGATCATCGGAGAGCGAAGCTTAATTTTGCCAGGGAGCACCTTAACTGGTTAGAGGCTGAATGGCAGCAGGTATTATTTACTGATGAATCCCGTTTTGTTTGTACAATAATGATAGGCCTATGCGTGTATATCGGCGCCCTAACGAACGCTATGCTCAGTGTAATTTTTCAAATACCACAATATTTGGAGGAGGATCTGTGATGGCCTGGGGAGGCATTTCTTTGTCTGGTCGCACGAAACTTGTGGTCATAAATAATGGAAGCCTTACAGCTGAAAGGTACATATTGGAGGTTTAAGATCAACATGTAGTGTCATTTGCGCCATATATAAGGCAATGATTTTTGTTGATACACGATAATGCCAGGCCTAACGTTGCTCGAGTTGTAACCAATTATCTCGCAGAAGTCGAAATCAATACCATGGCATGGCCAGCTCGAAGCCCGGATTTGAATCCCATAGAGAACCTCTGGGCTACTGTTGAAAGAAGACTACTAGAGGAACCTAATCAGTTAAACACGTTGGAAGACGTTGGGCGGAGACTGGTTCAAATATGCAAAGAAATGGACCAAAATGATATACGGTCCCTTATTTTAAGTATGGGCCGGCACTGCCAAGAAGTTATTTGTGCCAGAGGCGAAAATACTCGCTACTGAGACTTTCGTTTATCTTTGCTTTTGTTTCATTTTTTTTTGTTGTTAAATTTATTTCTCTATAAAAACATGTTTTGCTATAAAATTGTGTTCGTTTTGTAGTAGCTAAGATAAAAAAATAAATCAAAAAACAAAAAGTTTTAACAAGAAAAGGCTAAAGTTTGCTTTGAATTATAAATTAATACTTTAACTGCTTAACTCCACAAATGTATAACATCTTATACATTTTATGGAAAAATACTGTTAATTGTAACACCCGGTATTTATAAAAAATATAAGTTTTAATGCGAATAAAGTAGTATACTAACTTCCTGAAAGAGACAACTTGTTATTAAAAAAAAATTGTCCAAATCGAATAAGTGGTTTCGACAAAAATTAACTTTTAACTTTTGGTTACTTTTTGATGGTGCGTTAATTTATTGGAGAAGTGCATTTTGTCTGCTTTAGATGTATGACTTACTAAATGTCCTAACCCAATCAGTTAAACACGTTGGAGGACGTTGGGCGGAGACTGGTTTAAATATGGGAAGAAATGGACCAAAATGATATACAGTCCCTTATTTTAAGTATGGCACTGCCAAGAAGTTATTCGTGCCAGAGGCGGACATACCCTCTACTGAGACTTTCGTTTATCTTTGCTTTTGTTTCTTTTTTTTGTTGTTAATTTTATTTCTCCATGAAAACATGTTCTGCTATAAAATTGTGTTTCTCTTGTAGTAGCTAAAATAAAAGAGTAAGTCAAAAAACAAAATGTTATAAAAAGATAAGGCTAGAGTTTGCTTTGAATTATAAATTAATACTGTAACTGCTAAACTCCACAGGATGTTACACATTTTATGGAAAAAGTCTGTTATAATTGTAACAGCCGGTATTTATACAAAAAATAAGTTTTAATGCGAATAAAATAGTATACTAACTTTCTGAAAGAGACAACTTGTTATTAAAAAAATCGTCCAAATCGGATAAGTGGTTTCGACAAAAATTAAGTTTAAACTTTTGGTTACTTTTTGGTGATGCGTTAATTTATTGGAGAAGTGCATTTTGTCTGCTTTAGATGAATGACTTACTGAATGTCTTAATAAAATATAATAGGCATGAGTCATATTAAAAAGCTGTTAAAAAACGAAATTTAAAGAAGTTTTGCAGTATTGGTCACTTGAGCTATCTATCCTAGGGTTTGTTTTTAAAGGAAATATATAAAATTACTTTATTAGACTGCCAAACCCATTTTGTTGAGATTCTGTGCAAGGTAAATTATTTTTTATATATGTTTTATATATTTAATCCATTTTAAATAATACTTACAACTTATACCTTATTGCCAAGAGTTTTATTTTTTACCTCTATGTTTAACCCAATGTTAAATTCATTGTTAAATTTGACAACAAGCTCGTCAGTTGGCTGTTGGACTGTTCAAGTCATGACATAAAATTAACTTTTGATTTAACATTTTTATTAAAATAATATTTATTAAAATAAGTAATTTAAAAATAGAGTTTATACTTGGTTTGGTAGATTTTAAAAATCACCAGTACAAAATTTTTTAAACCGAATCAGAGGTATCATTTTCGTATGTTTTCAAGTTATATGAAGCTGTCTTTATTTTACTTGTTTCGCCGTCAACGTGTGAAAGATATTTCTCGGCTTTGCAAAGAATTTTAAATTGGCTTCGATTGAAAATGGGACAAAAAAGGTTTACCAGTCTGTCTTTAATCTATATGGGGAGATATAAAAAGGTCGATCTTGACGAGATCGTATATTATGCTGAGGGTATAAATCCACTACGTTGCTTTCGTTGAATTTATTTTGTTACCTAAATGTTATTTATACATATAAAGACGTAGAGCAGCATTCAGAACTTTTCATAAAAAATTAAAAGAAAATATATCAACAAAAGTAAATTGATCAGTTATTATCCTAAAAAGAGCGGAAAGATACTTTCCGCACGAGTTAGGATAAAAAAAAATTCTGCAAACATGCGGCAATATTTTAAAACTGTCAAAACAGATAATTTTTAATCGTATTTAATAGCTTACATACCAATTTAAATATTCTGCAAATGATAAAGTCCTATATAAACTTTAACCCCCCATTCTAACGCTTTTAGGGAAAAATTTCCTAAAATCACTTTTTTGCTAACGTTTCCTATTTGTTAGGATAATTAGAAGCCTAATAACGAACTTTTACTTTTAAAATTAACAGAAACTTTTAGGCTCCATTCCACTCCTTTGGAGGGGGGGGGGTTGAGTTTCTTAAAATCCTTTTTTAGTGGACGCCTCCATTTCAAAATCTATCCTTGTGCCAAATTTTATGCAGTTTAGGTAGTTTTTTTAAGATTTCGTTATTAGTCAGTATATATATGAATGAGTAAGTGACCTTCTGCTTTTATATATTACTAGCTTTTTGCTAGTAATATATCATACCGTATTTCATTAATTTGTTATTTCTTTTTAATAAAAACTCCATTGGAAATAAGTTAGTACCGTCATCTGGGGTGAATTCGGACAATTTTTAAGGTTTTTTTCTAATGCTGTAAGCAATTTTATCAGAAAATTTATGAAAAAAATCAAGTAGATTCTGATAACCTTTGAACAAGATTGAGCCAAATAAAATTTTTGTTTTTTTTTTAATTTTTTAATAATTTTTTTTTAACTAAATACTGTCCGAATTCGCCCCTATGTGTGGGGTGAATTCGGACTCGCCTGATTTTTAAAGGGAAATTAAATTAGAGCGTATATATGGATTAATTCGGACAGTAAAATATTAAAAAATATAATTTTAAACCTACAGGACTACTTTTTGTGTAGGTATAAAATAATACAGGTTTGTAATATTTAAATGCTTTATAATAAAAATAAGCTTTCCTCGAAAAAATTTATAAAGAATAAAACAAATAATAAACTTAAAATATTCTGGTTTTAAACTTTTCACAAAATAGACCTATTCGATTTTAATACCTTTATTTAGTAACGAACACCTGTATATTCCCCTTCTTAAATTTGTAACATATTAAATTATTTTTATTATTTCCGTTTTGTCAACAATACTTTCGTCTTTTATTGTAGAATAGGTAAAATGAGTTAGTTTTGAAGATTCATGTTTTCTTCAAAAAATAATAGGGCAGGACTTATCATAAATTATAACTGTAACAAATCCAATATAAAATTTAAACTTCTCTTTTGGGCACGCTAATCTAACTAGTACAAAAGTCCCTACATTTAAAATTTTATAGTCAGTCAGTTCAGGCAGAACCATATCACAGCTTTTATCTGCAGAACTGGGAACATCTTTTATGGTTTCAGTCAAATTATTTTAAAAAATTCTTGAACAATTTCTTTACTGACGTTTGCACGATACTTTTAGATATTCTGAGCAAAACGCTCAGTTAAAATCTCGTTTCTTGCCAGAAAAGAGTAAAACCACTCCACTCCGGACATATTATCTTTAAAACGTTTTATTATACGTCCTTGCCTATCAATATACTTTTTGTTCAGACCCCGTATATCATTTCGAGTCATGGGAAAACCCCATTCACTAAATATTGTAATTCCTTTGGCAATCAGTTTTTCATCTGCATCGAATAGGGCTATTAGTCCTTCTTGTTTTTTTGTATGTTTTCCTTTGATTTTGTCACTGAGTGTAAATCTTGGTATATTATAGTATATTGCCGCTTGTCTTAGGTTTTTTTTCCACATCGTATGTCCAACAATGCTTTTTCGAAGTTTTCTTTTAAATAATTCATAAATTGAGCACCAATTTTCTTCTTGTAAGCTCTGAACATTGTGTCCGAAATTAGCCCACCTGTGGACAATTTTTTATTCAAAAATATTTTTCTAAAAAACAGAGGATAGGCAATATACTACCAAAAGCAAAATCCTCATATCCTTACTGACATTTATGTTATAGAAGTTTATTTTTGAACTTTCTAAAAATATGGAAAAATAGCAACTCACTAAAAACTCACTTGCACATCGTAAATTGACATTTTTGCGGCAAACAAGTACATCCTATCAAAGTATGCCTACTACTAAGACGATAACGACGGGGCCATTATTATTAATGGGAATATATTGTAGATCTTGACGAAATTGCTCGGAATACCACCAGTGACCGAATTCACCCCGCCATGGCGAATTCACCCCAAGTGACGGTACCAATTTCTCAAACAACTTTTATTCGGCCTTTTAACCCCTCAGAGGACGAAGGTTCAAAAATATTACTTCTTTTTACTTAAGTAACTAGACACCTAATCACCAGATTTTTCCATTTAAACTTTCATCTTAATTGCTCCCCACTCCAAGGGATGTAAGGCCAAAATTTTAAAATCATTAGTCGGCGAGAAATGATATATACCTTGCAAACCAGTCAGCACGAAGAAAGAATGTTGTACTCTTATTAGTGGGAGAACGTAAATCGGTACGCTTCCGCACCATAAATAGTTGCCGACAAACTCTGCTATTGGCTAAATGAAGACTGAAACCCAAGGTGCAAATTTAAAGTTTGGACACCCTGTGTAATACCTATTGCTTATTATTAAGACACTAGAATAAAGTGAATATACAAAGTTTATTTACAATAAATTTTACAGTTTACTACACATCAATTTTGTGATAGGCCAATGGGGTATCATCATTTTTAAAATTAAAAATATTTTTCCCTGACTAATAATTGATTTGAAAATTTATTTATTTTAAAATTATAGAAGCACCAAAAAGGTTTTTATTTACTCTTTCAATAAAATCAACTTAATTAATTTTTGAGAGGTTGAAAGATTTAAACATAACCTATTATCTAAAGACAATATTATTTGTTTACAAAGGTATTAAAGCTTCTTTCTACAAAAAATATGTAAAAAGGTTACCAATTTTACTCGGAGAAATTGGCAAAAATTCGCTTTAAATCAGCAAGAAATTTATTTGACTCTCAATTGAAAATCAAAACGCCTTACGGAGTCTGTGAAGCGCGAATTTATTGTCGTTACGTCACAACTGACAATTTTTTTATCACTAAAAGGTTAGAAAACTTAAAATCAAAATTAGAAGTCATTTACGGTTTTGGGGACACCTGGTTTTAATTCTTGACTCACTATCTCATCAATGGGTTCAAATATTACCTTTACTCTCTGCTAATCTCTACAAAAACTACCATTTACTAATCACTTTTTCTTTTCATCCACTGCTTCCAGCTAACGCCTGTCCTGGCTCAGTCCTATATAATCACTTTCAATCACTTTACTTTACTTTTGAACCTTACGTACATGTCAAACTGAGAAATACTTGATAACTTTACTTTATTAGAAATGTAAACTTCGGACAAAAACCTTATAACTTTTTTTGGTTACAGAGAAAAGATGTGAAAGACAATTTTCTTGTGCTCACACTGAAAAAGTAGCATTAGCTACCATGAAAACTGACATTTTATCAAAATATTTAAATAGAAACATTTCGGTGAATATCCCGAAAATGCTATAGAATATTTTTACGTTCTTAACGTTATAAAATTAGAGAGCAGTCATGGTTAATTTCACCAAACACACAGCTGTACTACCTGTTTCTGGTCTCCAGACGTACGGACCATGCCATCGGACCCCTTCTTCTTTCTTTTATTTTATGCGCTTGTTTTCTGGCGGGCGAAATCTCGAGAATTTATTGGATACGCCATGTCAACACGAGTTTACAAAACCATGCCGACGCAACTGCTTTCTCTGTTTGTTTAGTTATTTTTAGATCGGTAAAGAAATTTTTAAAAATGATTTTAATTTATTAAGGTGGCGTTGTCACGACTGAAATGAAAATTTACCGTTTAAATTTGGTTTTTTTTATTTTCTAAAAATTTAGCAGGAATGTTAGCGCACTTGTGGCTATAGAAAAAATAGCTTTCAGGTTGCAAGATGTGTTTCTGCAACACTTATTCTTTTATATCTCTCACGCACATTGTTCGCACAACCAAGTTGCAAGGTTGCCTCTAGTGGTAGCTTTTTAGTTGCGAAGTTTCTTCCGCGCCCCATAGTCTGTCCTAAAAAGTTTAACAATAAAAAAGGACAATTAATGTGCATGGCACTTTCCATCACGGAAAAACTGTGGAAACGCACACAACACCCTTAAGCTGCTTAGAACCGTATAAATGCTTGACTGGAAAAGCACTTGTGCGTTTCTGAAACCAAGAACATCTTTCCATTGCGATGCAAAATTCTTTGATCAAGTTTAATACTTTGAAGTAGGTTTGTCAAGGATTTCGAATAAGGCATTGTGACGATTCGGACATATACCACATCGGGTCCATAACAGTTTTTTTTTAGTTCCGCATGTTATAGCTTTGGACCTATCATAAAAGGGTAATTTTCGGGGGTAATACCACGAGTGCTTAAAAATTACCGATAATTTTTATGAGAACTTGTTATTAATAATTCCATAAGTTCGAAGAACAAGCTTGAATGAAAATTATCTGGTCAATTTTTATGCACAAGCGGTATTTAGGGAGAATATTTCTAGAATGGGTAAATATGGAAGTATTATACTATTAAAATGTTTTTTTTTTGTTATACAATTTTTAATTTTATGCAACATAATTAAAATTACAACTGAAACCGTTTTTTTTAATTACTTTATCTATTTCTTCATCGTGTACATGACCAAATCGACTGATTTTGACTGATTTTGACGTTTCTAATTAACAATACAAACAAACAGGTTTGACTGTTCTGTGTTTGTAAGTAAGTGGAATTACCACGTTGTCTAGGCAACGTGAAATTTCCGCTGAAATTTTTTTATTTTTAACGTGTCTTATGGGAAAATTTATACATGAGTAAAATATATAAGTATTTTTTTTAGGAAAAAACGTAATAAATTTAAAATATCGAGAATATGTGTAAGCTAAAAAGACTTTTAATAATTATTATCAAAACTGATAGACTGCAATAATTTATAATTTAAAAGACAGCCCTCTAATAATAATATCTGAATATATAGAAAATGGAATTATTTTAATTCTTTTGTTTTTAAAAAGAAGGGATATATATATATATATATATATATATATATATATATATATATATATATATATATATATATATATATATATATATATATATATATATATATATATATATATATATATATATATATATATATATATATATATATATATATATATATATATATATATATATATATATATATATATATATAGCAGTTAGTAACAAAATATTGTAAATAAATAGTTTTGCCAATATTTATTAAACTCAAACAGCAATTTTCTAGCAAAAAAAAAGCAAATATTTTGTCTAATCTAAATGTAATACCTTCTATTTAAATTTATCAATAAAATCTTATTGGTATAAACTTGTTTTAAAAAAACCTGTAAAAAATAATATTTAAAGAAGTTTTTCGGTACTGATCACTTGAGATATCTATCCTACGGCTTGTTTTAAAAGAAAATATATAAAATTGTTTTATAAGAGTACCAAACCTATATTTCTTATACTTTGTGCATGGTAATAAATTTCTGTATATTGTATACACTATTTGATGACAACCTTTTGGCATTAAATATTTAAAAAATGTATTAAAATTCATTTTTTACTTATTGTAGGTTTAGTTCGTTGTTAAGTTCATCGTTAATTTTAACAATGAGTTCGTTAAACGGCTGTTAGTTTATTAGTTTAAAAGTTATTAGTATAAGGGTTGATTTATGCATGCATGAAAATTTAATGAAATTTAACAAAATCGGACATTAACTGGCTGGAATTTTTAAATTAACCAATCATAGCTTTTAGTTTTTTTAAGTAAGTGGTAAATTAATTTAAATTATGATAAAAATAATTAGCCTGTCAAAACCTATCCAAAACTTGTTAGAAAATTCAAAGTACTTTATCGAAACGTCAGTTGGTTTTCCCCCACCTGACAGGATAAAATTCTTCTTGGCATGACTTTTCTGACGCAGCCTTGCTTAAATTGATTTTAACATTTAAAGTAACATTTTATACACATACCTTCCGGATACCTTCTACATCAATGTAGTTATAAATGATATGTTAGGAACCATTAAACCAATTTGAATGTTAGTTTTTCAGCTCTCCCTCCCCCTTAACTCAAGGAAACACTTTAACTCAGTCCCAGACAAGCGCAGAAAATAAGCAAACAAGGTTAAATTACTAAAAAGAACACCTTAAGACTTTTTTTTGAAATTAATTGCAAGAAAAATTAAGTAAAATATTTATAAAGTTTAAAAAATATATAAGTTATGTTAATCCTGTAGATTCCGTTACAATATTGTTCTTAAGCTGAACTGCACTGAGAAAATATTATTTTTGCAGCTTGAATGTAAATGTAAATGATTAAGGATAACATCTCTATCTCGGGACGAAACCGTATTACATCACAAAATGGGAATTTTAAAAGGACGTCGTGGCAGAGACAAAGTTTATTTGTCTTATACTATGTTTCGTAAGTGGTTATGTAAAATTACATAATAATAAAAATTGTTTCTTTATTCATTTTTGAAATATACATGGTGTCCCAGAATATGTGGGTAATCTCCCGAAATCTAATAGAAAACCCAAAAATATTATGACAAGTTCCCTTTTTTCCTACCAGCCTTTCCTACGGAGATACAGGCACATAACGGATGACCCTGGAAATCGTTTTTTTTAAAATAACTTTTAAAATACTAGGCGTAATTTAATATTTTTAAAATATGATGATTACTAGATAAGTCCTTTTAAAATAAGCCTATTTAATCATATTTGGCTTATTTAGTTTGCCAGGGACGGACTAGCTCTGACACAATAATGGTAGGTTTTTTAACACCCTGTATAATAAGGACTCAACAATATTATTTTTAGATAGCTTTAACCTTAAACCAAAAAAAAAGGTACTCCTAATTGACATCGATAAAATGAACTGTTTACGAGAAATAAAATATGGGTGGTATTTTTTTTACATTATACAGGGTGTTTTCTAATTGTACGTTAATATTTAAGGAAGCAATTTTTTGGTCCCCTTTAAGAAGAAAACTTTATATGAACGTATGTCCTAAACGTCTTAACTTTTGAGATACAGGGTAGTAAATTTCTAAAAAATAAATCATTTATTATTAATATCTGTAATACCACTTTGGATAATTTAATGAAATTTTGCATAAATATACTATGTATCAAGAAGCATTTTTTAGTGTACCGCATTTTTTTATTTCCATCAGTGGCGTTCGTACACAATTTGACCTGCCTACTTTGGCCAATAAAAAAATGTGGTGCACTTAAAAATGCTTCATGATACATAGTATATGTGTGCCAAATTTTATTAAAATATCTAAAGTAATATTAAAGATATTAATAATAAATCAGTTATTATTAAAAATTTTACCACCCTGTATCTCTAAAGTTAAGACGTTTAGGACATACGTTCATATCATGATACTATTACTCGAGAAGATAAACCCACTTGGCGATTCAATTTCGTACGACGTTGCGCATGACGTCACTCGATGACAAAAATTCTGCTTGTCGGTTGGGAAAGCAGTGTTTTAAAGCCTTTTTTAACGTTTATTGTATTTTGGCATTACTTATGATTATTATATATTGGTGTATGAGATATTCTATGATTATTATAATAGTATGTAAGATATTTCCTTAATTGTATGTGGGATTTAGGATCTGTGCTATGATAATAATCCTTTAAAAATAAGGTATAGAATAAATAATATAAATGCCCGTTTGACATTGATTAAGGTTTAAAAAACAAACAACAAACGATTATAATTATTTAAAGTATTTTAATTTAAACATACGCAATATGAAAAGTCTAAAGGCTTGTTAATTAATAATAAACTAATAACACTTTATAGCGCAAAAAAGTGATTTATGGTTTTTATTTAAATAAATTAAGTTACCTGCTTTAGACTAATACTTCTGAGAAAAAATAACAGTATATATTTTGTTATGTTGCAAAAAAAAAAATAAAATAAAAGTAGAGGATTATTATACAACGTATTGTGACTATTTTTAAAATTTTTATTGAGTTTTATGCGCTATACCTACCTATAAAGGATAGTCCATATTTTTTATATTGCTTATGGGTAGAGGTGTTAAGAAAATGACACTGTAATTTTTAACAATTCTGTTTATTTTTTTAAGAATATATTAGTACTTAGAAAATTAACAAATTTACACAAGAAAACCAAATTTAATTAATCTATTTTATAATTTTCGTCATTTTTCTCTTTAGTACTTTGGTTTTTTTTTAATATCTCTATTTAACATTAGAATTTTAAAATACAGATTTGGCTAAATCCATTTGCGATTTTAAATAATTTTTAGTCAACTTTAATGACTCCCCATTAAAATTGTTAAAAATGTGGTCGAGTTCCTTACGCTAAGTTACAAAATCTGGGTTTGGCTTCAAAAAATAAATAAACAATACACTAAATCCATCGAACATCTAAACCGAAATCGGAACGCCATATTAAAACTTGATGTTTCTGGGGAAATTTGTCATCGAGTGACGTCAGGCGTGCGAGAGAGATAGGCTTATCTCATGCGCGTGGGTTTATCTTCTCGAGTAATAGTATCATGCGTTCATATAAAGTTCTCTTTTTAAAATGGACTTGTAAATTGCTTCCTTAAATATTGACGTACAAGGAAACACCCTGTATAATGTAAAAACAATTACCAAACATGATGATTTATTTCTCGTAAACAGTTGATTTTATCGATATTAATCAAGAATATGTCTTTTTTGGTTTAAGGTTAAAGCTATCCAAAAATAATATTATTGAGCCTTTATCATACAGGGTGTTAAAAAAATTGATATTATTGTGTCAGAGCTGGTCCGTCCGTGGTAAACTAAACAAGCAAAATATGATTTAATTGGTTCCTTTTAAAAAGACTTATCTAGTAACCATCATATTAAAAAATATTAAATTACGCCTAGTATTTAAAAAAGTTATTAAAAAAATGGATTTTCAGGGTCGTTCGTTATGTACCTGTATCTCCGTAAAAAAGTTTATGGGAACTTGTGAAAATATTTATGGGTTTTCGATTAGGTTCCGAGAGATTGCCCACATATTCTGGGACACCCTGTAGTTTTCAATGAGCTTTGGTCTAAAGAAAGTAAGGTTATCAGATTGTTCATTGATAATAATAAATGCTACCAACTATACCTAATTATGGCAGTTGGTTTGCTGGAAGCTTAAAAAAGCACCTCCGTGTACAGGGTGTCCCAAATTCGATTCTCATCATTGGGATCTAGGAAACTTCAAGAAATACGAGGTCGATTAAATAAGAGCAAAGTTGCGCAATTTAATGCTAATCAAAACGCCACCTTAAATTTTTAAAAATTTCGAAAACTTTCGAAGATTTTAGAAAAAACCGAATATTTGCGTTTTCATTTTAATTTTTTATGGCTCTATTTAAATACATATAACAAAATAAATTTTGGTTATTTATTGCTCCTTTCTCTGTTCTACAAGACAGTGTTATTAGATTTACACACAGACGTTTTGTCTTCGAGCTGTCATCATCAACTTTGTTTTTTTAAACACGGCCCTGGATTTTATATTACGTATTTTAAGAGCTTTTAGGATCCCAGAACCCATAATATATCATACCTATTCGGAAAGATAATTTTAATGTTTTCCTACCAAAAATCTATTCTCTGTCTCTCTCTAACACATAGTTTCTAATGGAAATTGCCAGTAATGAATTTTTTAAATAAGTGCAATACATCATTGGTTTTAAGACCCAAGAAGCTTTTAAAAACGTAATAAAAAATTCAGGGCCGTATTTAAAAAAAACAAAGTTGATAATGGCAGCTCGAAGACAAAACGTCGGTGTGTGAATTTAATACCACTGTCTTGTAGAACAAAAAAAATAGCAATAAACATCTAAAATGTATTTTGTTATATCTATTTAAATAAAGTCATAAAAAAATAAAAATGAAATCGCGAATATTCGGTTTTTTTCCAAACATCCTCGAAATTTTTCGAAATTTTTAAACTTTTAGGGTGGCATTTTGATCAGCATTTAATTGCTTATTGTTGCCTCCATTTAATCGACTTCGTATCTCTTCCAGTTTCCGAGATCCTAATGATGAGAATTGAATTTTGGACATCCTGTAAAAACAAAACAAACAATTTAACTAGGTTACAAAAAGATTTTAAAATTTGTCTTAAATGTATTTCCACTTTGATATCATTGTTTACTTGTTGGTCTTTTATTATTAATTGTTTTAACCTTTGTTAACGATTTTTTTCTTATAACAATAAAGAATATTTAACTGTGACTTTAACTTTGACCAATCTATTTACTTTTAGTTTTATGCATGAATATTAGGACGTCCATGAGAATTAACAAGACATTGCGTTACTGAGAGAAAATAAGTTTCTTTCTTATTTTCTCTATTTGAAAAATACATCCCAAGATATTTCCACCCCGAGATTGCCTTTTCCGGCGATAGTTTGTCCCTGGAGCGTTCCACTTTCCTTCAAGTGTATTATACGAGTTGATGTTTAGCTAATTGGATGAGCCATATAAGTTTGCTTATTTAGGTTAACCTTTTAGAAGTGTTTTTTTGTTTTGTAGAGGTGTTATTTTATTTTCCTGGGTTTTTGCTTTATATAAAATAAATGTAAAACAGTTAACATACGCCATGTTTAAAATTAGGTCGGCAGTTAGGTTAAGTAAGCAAAGTTGTGTACATTGTGTAATTAGCATATTACAATGACGATAATAAAAAAACAAAGGGACAGATTTACGAGTTATTCACAAAAATATTGTTTTTTTTTTTTTAATGCAACACCCTGCATTTGTTACGTTCATTTGATAAAGAATAAAATTTTCCATACAATTAGTTATAAACATTTTTTTTTCTTAAAGTGAGAAAAAGCAGAGTTGATTTATTTTAAGGTGGCCGTTTCGCCATGTTAAATCTCCATAAGAACATTATTGTCTTTTAGACCACGGTACTCTAAAACTTGGCAAAATAAATAAAGGATCACCTTATATTTACATAAATAACACATGTATCTTTCTCGTAAAGACTTATAATAAAAAAAAAAACTAAGTTTTAATGCTTTAAAAACAATGTTGAAAACCACTTAAGAATTGAGTTGGATTTTTCGGTAGTTAAAATTAAATATTTTCGGTATAAAACATTTATTTCGCATTATAACTCTTTACTGTGATTTATAGACATTTAGTAGTAACCAAGTAACAAAAATAATATGTTTTATTATGCCTTTTTTCATATCCGTGGCTCTTTTATTGTAAATTTTAATTGTTTATCCCATATTCGATGTATTTAGAACGGAGCGGATTAAAGGATAGCTTAATTCAAATAACGTACACTTCAAAGAAGGACAGAAGACTGCGTGTTACTAGGTGAGAGTACAGTGACTTTATACAAGACAGTGGCGACAATAGGCATCTAAGCGCCGCCCAGCCGCCATGTTGTGGCAAAGGACCATGCGCACTTTAAATGGGTTTTGGCGGTAAAAATTAACCAAATTTTAATATGTTATTAGGGACCTCAAAAAAGCAATTTGTATCATTGCACAAAAAATCGAATTATCATCAAAAACCAAATTTTCAGGATTTTTCAAGATACACTTGGAAAAAAATAAAAAATTTTTTTTGGATTTTCTTTTGCAAATTTGAAGTGATGTGGGATTCAAATAAATTAATGTATTATAAAAAATCCAAAAGTCACATGCTCGCATTAATAAAAAATATTTTTTTCCTATTTTGGACTGAAATTTTTTGTCAAAATTACATTTTCGTTTATATCTCCTTTATTATTTATCTTATCAATAATGTTTATATATCTTTTTCTAGACAATTTGAAAAGCTTTCTTTTTGTTTCATAAAATTCTTTGTATTTCTTATAGTTTATATAGTCGTAGTCCAAACATTCCGTGGTAGCAGGTTTCTGCCGGTAAATGTACCTGGTCGGTTATTTGGGTTTCGATTTTTTGCTATTTGACCTCAGATTCGTGTTTAGCGGAAAAAATACGCCTGAAAATCCTAGTCAGACACACCACTTTTTTGTGGACCTGTGTATTTATTTGAATAAAAAGTTCCAAGAACCAATTAAATTACTTAGTTTTCAAAAAAAAAACTGCATTTAGCAAGGCTCTTACGTGTAGCTCATGCAATAGGATTTGGAATGGAAAAAAACAAAATATATCTAAGTATTGTTTATTTACAAAATTCTTATTATAAAAACAATATTAAAATTACAACAAATTGCCAGCTATAGATTTACTAGCATGTTTTTCCGACGCACTTTTGCTTTTTTTTGAATTTATTTTCAATCTAAATATAATAAATCTTTTAATTATCTTTTCTTTTAAATTATGACATTCGGGGAGATTTATTTCCAAAGTAATCATTTCCCAAAGAAAAAGTCTTTCAAATTTACAAGTTTACAATTGTTATGTATTTTCAAAAAATACTTCCATTTCTACAAAAAATAAAACACATATTCATTACAAAAAAAGTGAATGCTCCTAAATCGCTTAATTAATGTAAATTTTGTAAATTTTTTGAACACTGGAGATTTTGAACCAGCAGCATTCAAACAAGTTTTACATGTATTGGATGTTTTTTTTATACTTTGAAGTATATAACCACACACATTGTACATTGAATTTAATTCACTGTGACTTAGGTTATACACAGGTTCTTTTATTTCTGTAGGTAACTGAACAACATCATATTTTGGTTGGGTTCCTTCAATAGTGTCTAAAAACCCGAAAAACTGCCTATCATCTTCATCATAACTGCCTGTACTAGAATTTTTAAATATTGAGACACACAAATTAGTTTTAAATTATTTTTTACTTGCACAGCATTAGGAACAAGGTGTTTACTTCTTAATACACAAAATAGGTTTTCCAAACAATCCTGTGAAAAACGACTGGTTAAAACAAACTGATATTCTTTTTCTCTAGGAGCTCAGCCTGCAATTCTAAAATTAATTGGGTAGAAATAAGAACACCACTTTGTGAAGGCTTCCACAGCTTTTTGTAGCCAACTTCCATGTTCGAAAATAAGTCCATGAAATCTTTTAAAAAAGTAATAGACTCATTATATGCTTCTACATTAAATTTACTAAGAGCACATGTGGGATGTCTTGAAGTCATAATTTGAAACCACTTTTCAATTTGGTCTAAAAACCAAGCTGTGGTTAGATACGCAGGCTTTTTTATTTCTTCTGATAAGAACTTTAAAGCACTACTTACTGTATGACTCACAACGTTTGTTGACGTAGATACTTTCATTTGGGTTAAATGTGTTGGAAGCAAGTCTTCTTCAGATAATTTGGGTGCTAATTTAAAAGTGTGCTTTTTTGATAAGAGAGAAGTTCAAAAATATGTTCTGATAATCATCTCGCGTTGGCAAATCATATTTTTCGGAAATATTAACAGGTATTCTGATAATTTTGTTGGTAACTAGCATGGATTTAATGTTTTTAAATAAATAGGGTATATCAGCAAAGATATATAAATATTTGTCTGCATGGGATGGATGGGGGATTTTGCAATTAATTGGTGAATGTCTACCTGCGGAAATTCCCCAACTTTTCCAAAGTGCCTGATTGCAAGAGCCCATATCAGATGTCACACTTAATATGTTTAATTTTAAATCTTCTGCATTTTGAAATATGGACTTGATTATGTTTTGGAAGACTGAGCCATTTACAGAATTGCCAGTAAAATAGTACGCAACCACCTGTTTCCAACGTGTTGTAACACCACCAAGCAAAAAAACCAATACATGGGTTGCCATTCCTGTGTGTTCAGGTAGTGTTACATCTCCGAAATATTTGTTCAAAGAGGTATCAAATACCTTTCCTGGAGTGATTGCCATTTCATCCAGCACTAGCACACAATCTCTTTCATGTGATACAAAAGTTTCAACTTTTATTTTTAAAAAATTAAAAACCTCATAAAGCACTCCAGAATCAAATTTTAAGTTTTGTAGCCTTCTTTGAAGAGTCCTTATGGACGGAAATGGAAAGCCCTGTTGTAGTAATTCTTGGTAACCATTATTTCCACAACTAAATTTTAATTTTAAAGCATTGGTTACTGTTTCATTGGACCATTTCATTAATTTTGTTGATTTTTGACTTTGTCTTTTCTTTAAAGCCATGAATTGGTCTTTGTTGAATAATTGCTGAAATACTGATCGGTAAGGGTTGGACTGAGAACTTGTCTCCAATTTCTTGACTTTCAATTTAGAATTCCTCAACAATTTTTTGTACTTTTTGACCTTCGCTCTTTCTTTAGAATACATTTTTTCATATCTATTCAGACGAGCTAACAGCTCTGTTTGATGTGAACTTTGACTTTGAACTGATTGTTGCAGAGGGGCAACACAAAAGTCATTATCATCACTTGATGGACTGTGAAGTAGATGACTGAGTAGCAGGTGAATCTGCAGTTGATGTGGATGGTTGAGCCCATAAATCACTGGTAATGTTTACCTCAGTATCCCCCCGTACTATTTCATTAAGTTCCATAGCTTCACCTAAAAAAGAAAAAAAAAGTTAAATTGGGACTATCTGTATTACACACCTAAAATATTGTATAATATACAGGGTGTTACTTAATGGTATGTCATAATTTGAAGGAGGCATTCCTGGATCGATTTTAAGTCGAAAAGTTCATATAAACGTGGGCGCTAAAATGCTTAGTTATTTAGATACAGGGTGTTAAAGTTTTATTTTATTTTCACTTTTTAATACATTTTTCAAAGACGGTTTGAGATATTGAACTGAATTTTGGCACAGGATATTGTGGCATAAAAACACACTTTTCAGATGTTCATTTAATTTTTTTTTGCAACCAGTGGCGTAGCTATGACGAATTTTCAAAATAATTTTACAAAAAATTATGGTTTTATAATAATTATCAATCAATTATAAAAAAAAAATCCCTCTTTCATTTTTGCCGTAAAACTTACCGTTTGGGAGAAACCGTTAATTAAAAAAATGTCTTATGTACCCAAATTGCATCTTGAAAAATTATTATTGAAATAAATCAAGTTAGCTTTGCTCGTTGCCAGCGATTGTTGTTTTGTTGTTGTAAACATTATGACACTGACGTTAATTATCATTCTTGATTGTGTTAAACTTTTATTTTCAATTTTAAATACATTTTTCAAATATTTATTTTTAAGCTATTTTCTTACAAACTAGTGAACAAAAAGCAATAACAATTAAATACAATACATACATAATTTACAAAAAATGTTGGAAATGACCACCTCTCGCCTCTATGCAGGCTTCTGCTCTTCTTCTCATTGAATTACGAACCCTTTCAAAAATTTCATGCGTGTTTCCGATAGTTTCACATCCGTCAATAGTTCTATTTCTGAGTTCTTCTAATGTCACAATTGGTGTATGATAAACTAATGTTTTTAGGTGTACCCACAAATAAAAATCTAGGCTGTTCAGGTCAGGCGATCTAGGTGGCCAAAATTGTGGTCCTCCACGGCCTATCCAATGATTTTGGTAGGCTCTATTTAAATGCTCAAGCGCCAATATGCTAAAGTGGGCGGGGGCGCCATCATGCATAAACCAAAGTTGTTGCCGTAACTGAAGAGGAACATTTTCAAGAAGCAAAGGCAAATCATTTTGGAGAAAATTACAATAATCCTGTCCGTTAAGGCGTCCTGGTAAAAAAATGGTCCAATTAATGGTCGGATACGATACCGATCCAAACGTTCAGTGAAAATTGTTCCTGAAAATGTGTCTCTGTAATCGCATGAGGGTTTTCCTGGGCCCAGTAATGATTGTTATGGAAATTGGTTATTGCATTTCTTGAAAAATTTGCTTCGTCCGTAAACAATATTTTAGCATCAAAATGAGGATTTTCTGTTACTTTTTGGAGATACCATCTACAAAATTGCGTACGTGGTTCATAATCTCTAGGAAGCAATGCCTGAACCCTTTGTATGTGAAAAGGATATAACAAAGAATCTCTTAAAATCTCCCATACCGTCTTGTAGCAGATGTTTAATACCATACCTATTTTCGCGTACTTGTGGTTGGATCCTCTCGACTGCATGCAGGACAGCCTCCTCCACTGCCGGTGTTCTAACTGTACGGGGCCTTCCCTCGGAAATATTAGCTTTAAAACTGCCAGATTCAGTCAGACGACGATGAATGTTTATAAATGTTCGTCTATCTGGGAGAGCGCGATTAGGATACCTTTCTTGATACAAACGCCGCGCCTCCACAGCATTACCATTAGCTAGACCATAAAGGAAATGCATTTGTGTCATTTCCAAATTAGAATAATTTACCACTTTTTTTAACTAGCAAAATGCACGTTTTAAGATCGAAGGAGAAATAAATACAAACTGTCAAGAATGATAATTAACGTCAGTGTCATAATGTTTACAACAACAAAACAACAATCGCTGGCAGCTAACTTGATTTATTTCAATAATAACGATTTCTCCCAAACGGTAAGTTTAACGGCAAAAATGAAAGAGGGATTTTTTGTTTATAATTGATTGATAATTATTATAAAACCATAATTTTTTTCCCAAGTCAATGGCGTAGTATTTTTTTTTGTAAAATTGTTTTGAAAATTCGTCATAGCTACGCCACTGGTTGCAAAAAAAAATTAAATGAACATCTGAAAAGTGTGTTTTTATGCCATAATATCCTGTGCCAAAATTCAGTTCAATATCTCAAACCGTCTTTGAAAAATGTATTAAAAAGTAAAAATAAAATAAAACTTTAACACCCTGTATCTTAATAACTAAGCTTTTTAGGGCCCACGTTTATATGAACTTTTCGACTTAAAATCGATCCAGGAATGCCTCCTTCAAATTATGACACACCATTAAGTAACACCCTGTATACACACAGTGAGTGGTAAAATATGGAACAAATTTATTTAAAATTCAGGCGTTTATTTTTTTTTTCTTAGAGACACTTGGACACGTCGATTTTTATTTTTGGCCTTGTTTTTTTTTTAATGATAAATTCAGTGGGCAGGGTCGCCCAAAATAAGTTACAATCATCAAATTTATTTTTTCAAATGAAAACACCTATCTTTTAATGCATTGAAATTTTGTTACATACCTGGAATTCGATGCAGAATTCAAAAATAAAATAAAAAATAGGGGTTTCAATTAAAAAAAATAATTTGATGATCGTAACTATTTTTAATACACGAATTTGCCTTTAAAAAAATCCATGTGTCTGAGAGTTTTTCCAAATAACAAACATTTGAATTTTAAATGAATTTGTTCTACCGCCGCCGCTTACTGTATTATATTTTACTGTTAAATATAACTAATTTTATAAAAAAAAACAGGATATACACAATTTGATGGTTATATAAAAGTAGGGCTCCACTTTTTTGGGATGTAAAATAAACATGAAAAAAAAAAGATTTAGTTATATTTTTATTCTTGAAGTTCATTAAAAAGCCCACTTCTATATAAATACTAATTTGATCAGTTAAACTAACATATGTAGTTTTTATTTTATCACAACATTATTTGGTTTTAAGGGTCACTCTCTGTTTATGTTTTATAAAAAGTGGAGATTTGGCAAGATCAATCTTCATTTCCCTATTTATTGTCTCTACATACAGGGTGTCCCAGAATATGTGGGCAATCTCTCGGAATCCAATAGAAAACCGAAAAATATTATGACAAGTTCCCATAAACTTTTTTCCTATGAGCCTCCCCTACGGAGATACAGGTACATAACGGACGCCCCTGAAAATTGTTTTTGTTTAAATAAGTTTTAAAATACTATATAATATAATGATTACTAGATAAGTCTTCTTAAAATGAACCCATTTAATCATATTTGGCTTATTTAGTTTGCCAGGGACGGACTAGCTTTGACACAATAATAGCAATTTTTTTAACACCCTGTATGATAAAGGCTCCACAATATTATTTTTAGATAGCTTTAACCTTAAACTAAAAAAAGGTACTCTTGATTGACATCGATAAAATCAACTGTTTACGAGAAATAAAATATCATGATTGGTAATTTTTTTAAGTTATACAGAGTGTTTTCTAATTGTACGTTAATATTAGGGAAATCAATTTTTGGGTCCATTTTAAGAAGAAAACTTCATATGAACGTATGTCCTTAACGTCTTAACTTTTGAGATACAGGGTAAAATTTTCAAAAATAAATAATTTATTATTAAAACCTGTAATACCACTTTAGATGGTTTAATGAAATTTGGCATATTAGTACTATGTATTAAGAAGCCTTTTTTTTATTTCCACCAGTGGCGTTGGTACAGAATTTGACCTGCCTATTTTGGCAAATAAAAAAAATGTGGCACACTTAAAAATGCAAGTGTCTTTACAAACACTTACCTCACATAAACACGAGAAATCAGTAGGAATCCAATTAGCTCTTCTCATTTTAGTTAACCACTCCTTTCTTCTCACAGGATCTCGCGGGAAACGTTTCATTATAAAACCTTTCTTTGCAGAATTGGTGCAGTTGACTGCAGCACAACCAGGTATTGTTTCTTTAAAACTGCAAAAAATTATAACTATAGACTGTGGGCAAACTGATATAAGTAACTTTCTGCTTAAGTTATAAAGCCTTGAATACACACACAAGAATATAATAATCACACAAAATGATAGTTTAATTTATTTATTTGTATTTTTGTAAGTAGGTACTTGAAAGAATAAATTGCCAGTTTCACCAAGTATTTTAAGCTTTTCTTAAGTTCCGTAAAGACTGTGAGTCCCTCAAGTTAAAGGAAGCTTAGAGGTTACTTGGTGCAACTGGCCATAAGTGCCATAAAAACTAAATGAATAAAATCAAAACCACGATTTAAAAATAACCCATAATTTTTAATAAAAATTTCTTTATTCCTAAATATGATGATTTCACTGACAGATTATTGAGGTTAGGATTTTTAAATATTCCCTTTGGGTTATTTAACATGTTTTTTAAACTCTTTAAATATGTATTTTTGGGTAAACTGTGTCCCTTAAGTATTGAGTAAAGGTATTTAAGTAAAAAAATGAAATTTAAAGCAATACTTGGAAAATCCAACATGTAGAAAATAAATATTTTTTGGAAAAATTTCTAAATATTCTCAAAAATAACTTTAAATTCATGTTCTACGACCCAAAAATATAGAATAAGAAGAGTTTTATTTAAAAAATCGGCATTTTTTCATGATTTTTTGCTATTCGGAATAAACAAGCAAACAAAATACTTACTTTTCAAACGAATGTTTTTACTGATCCCAAATTTTGGCCACTACACAAACAAATACGATTATTCAAAAATAGTCACTTAAATATCACCGGAATTCAACAAAACCACAATATTCACATGAAAACACAACAAACAACCATAAAAGATAACAGCACAACGTAAATTAAGCTGTCAAATTTTGCCTCATCATGGCGGAAAAAACCACGTGATCCGATCAACCAATAAAGAATAAGACATTCATTGTCATCACTGTAATTTATAAAGCCACTGTACTAAAATGCCTGCGCCAGCGCATCCAGACGGCCACCTTAAATGTATTTTTCCATAATTGGACCCACTTAGCCATGAAATTCTTAAAATCGCATTCATTGTACACATTATCGTAGTACCCTATGATAAATTTAAATAAAGTGTGCTATAATGGCATATTATAGGTCAAATCTTCTAATTACTTAGGTTAATAATAAACATTGTAGTTTCAGTTTTTTTTTAATAATAACACATAACTAAGTAACATTAATAAAAAACATTATGCCAATAGTTCAGGAAACAAGCTATTTTGCCTAGAAATGTTTTTAAAATGCATAGAATGACTTGAAATTTTGACAGTAGCTTAAAAATAGTCCAAGAATCAAATTCTATATCATGCTAAAGGCGCATACTTTTTAATTTGTTTGCGATCGAAAGTAGGAGTTTTTTGTCAATAAAATCAACGTTTTTAATCGGTTTTTTTGCAAATAACTCAATAAATATGTATTTTATCAAAAAACTGTAAGTAAAAAAATTGTAGCTTAAAAACAAAATGATTTTTGTAATTGCTGTGGGACCAATACAAACCAAGTTGTGGTTTGTTAAAGGTTACCTGTTATTCATCAAACACAAAATTTTAGAGTTTTAAAGGCAAATAACGCAAAATCTACGTATTTTTGAGAAAAACTAATAATAACTTTTTTAAAGCATACTAAAAAACCTATTTAAAAAAAAGATATGTCGTAAATTTTAAGTGAGTTATCATTACAATAAGGTTAGACCAGACAACAACCCCCTTATTATCACCCTAATTAAAATGAGTCGTAGCCGTTTTTTAATTTTATTTATTTAGGTATCATAAGTATATTTTAAAATTTTAACTAATTAAAATTGCTTAATTTTGAAAAAAAAATGGAGCTGCAAGTGAAAATTCAGAATTTTTATAAAAAATTACCTTTTCTCGAAAAGAACTCGAAAACTAACGGAGTTACGTAAAAATTACTAGGGTATTAAATTGTACCTTTTAAAATTTCTAGTATTTTGCTTATTTTATTTACTGCATGACAAAAATAACGTGAGATATATACGTTTAAAACTCGTGTGTATAGACGAGCACTACCTGGTTTCAGCCTTTTAAACTTAACCTTTTAAAAAAGTACGGGTTTTAAACAGTTTTATTATATGACCTTAAAGCTCTTAAAAAAACCAACAAAATGCTATTTTAAAGAACTTTTTATTACAAAAACAGAAGGAGTTAGGGATAAAAATCCAATTTTTTGGAGCATGCTTAAAGCGATTCGATGCATTTTTTTTAATCCGAGGTTTTGTTCTATTTTCTGCCTTATAATTTTATACGGGGTGAATTTTTGAGTATTAAAAAATTACAAAATTAATTTAGTACTACTTTTGAGCAGTCACATCTTTTAATTACACTAGCGGCTACAGCTCGCCGGTCTGCTACGTTCCGGATGACGTAATATGCCGAAGCAAGACAAGCCCGCAAGCCGATCCGACACGAACGAACCATACGAACAGCGAACAGCTGTTTAGAGAATGTTTTTATTTTTTATCTTTTAAATCTAGCCTAGCTAGTTAGTAATTTCAGTATTTTCAGTGCTTGTTGGTGTTTTTGTGTTTATTAGGTATAATTTGTATTACCAAATATGTCTGAAAATTGTATTAAGTGTTGGTATGCCAAAAACAGTTTAGTACTACTTCTAACTTAAACAAACATGCACGGATATGTCATGCAGGTGTGTAATTTTTTTAAACTGGACTAAACGTAATAATATGTATTGTGTATAGTAACATAATTGGTTGTTTATTTTCAGAACAAGTCGATCTTATAATTCCGCCAAAGATTTATAAATACCCATGTACGCAATGTGACAAAAAGTTTGTACATTTAAAAAATTTTAATTCTCACAAGAAAACACATACCACCCAGATCTT
The DNA here is from genome assembly GCA_019359885.1 of Listronotus oregonensis. Lineage (NCBI taxonomy): Eukaryota > Metazoa > Arthropoda > Insecta > Coleoptera > Curculionidae > Listronotus > Listronotus oregonensis. The sequence continues at coordinate 30,327 of JAHBCN010004844.1, read as the reverse complement.
GCCTTCTGATCCATCCTTTGTTTCACAAGATAGTAATAATGCAGAATGTCCTATTTGCAAGCTGGCAGCTCCAAAAGAAAATCTAATAATTCATTTTGAAGTGGAGCATGATATAAAGTGTTTATCTCAAACTCTCGAATTTAATACATTTGAAGAATTTGTATTATGGAAAACTGATATGGAACATAACTCCAAGTCTAAATATAGAGTGGAGCGAGGTTCTCAGTGCAATAAAGATGGGACCAGAATAATGAAATATTGCTGCCACCGTTCTGGAAAATATATTGCTAAAGCGAAAGGATCAAGACACCTAAAAACCCAAGGATCAAACAAAATTAATGGTTTCTGCCCTGCTCGCTTGAAGCTGATTATCGACAAGAACAATCACTGTAAACTATCTTTTGTGGCCCAACATGTTGGTCATGAAGAAAATGACTTAGGACATTTATTTCTCACAAGTGCAGAAAGGAAGTCTCTGGCAAACAAACTAGCACTAAAAATTCCCTTTTCGCAAATTCTGGATGATATTCGGGATTCAATAGTGGGGTCACAATTAGAACGGATCCACTTACTCAGTAGAAAGGATCTCTCCAATATCGAGAGGAGTTTTTGTTTACAGTCTGATGTAGTTCGGCATGCAAATGATGCTGTCAGTGTAGATGCTTGGGTAAAGCAACGAGAATGTTCTGGTAGTGTTCTTTTTTACAAACCTCAAGGTAGGACATTTTATCATATTTAGATACGTTTTTATAAACATGTTTTTTATTATTTTAAGATACTGAACTAGAAAGTCATCCGGCCTTACGAAAAGAGGATTTCGTACTGGTAATCATGAATCCAGGTCAGGAGGAAGTTTTTAGGAAGTTCTCTTCAGATTGCATTTGTGTGGACGGAACACATGGTTTAAATCAGTATGACTTTGAGATGCACACTTTGCTGGTAATTGATGACGTACGGGAAGGATTTCCGTGTGCATTTCTTATATCCAATCGTTCAGATGAAGTTGTCATGAAGATTTTTTTTCAAGTGCATTGTAATGTTTTTATGTCGGATATGGCAGAAGCTTATTACAATGCTTGGAAACATGTAATGGGTCCTGCACAGCATAGGAGTTAAACATGCATACCTCTTAAAGGTCACATATATAATTCTTTAAATTGCATTTAAGTTATAATAGTATTACCAATACTTTAATAGTAGGTGTCCTTCTTACTGTTTAAAGTGGTCGCCGATAAAATCTTTTCCAAATAAATAACCAAAGTAATTCGTATTATTTTTTTATATAAAAACTGTAATATAAATTTAATGACACCAAAAAAAATTACGTGGTAATATGGTAGGGTACCTAATAAATAAATGCTTTAAAATTTTTCGGTATGGCTACAAGTTTGAACAAATCAAATAACGAAAGGTTTAATTCTCTGATTTTCATTGTTCGCACAAAGACCTGAGACATTTTTTCATTATTTCAAAAAAATAAAATAATTTGCAGTGCTGGATACTGTCAACGTTTACACACCGGTATTAAACTAATATGCACATTGTTCATGCATAACAATTAATTATCTATTCTAGGTGGACGAAAAGGAAGGGACGAAAGCCTTTAACATACTAGATGATTTATTGATACTCCATTTATTAACCAGACATTGAATTTTCGCTAATATTTCAAATAATATATAAATAATTTGCACGTCAGGGACCATAGTAAACTGTTCACACTACCGTTTCAAATGGTGCCGATGGGAATGCCTCAAAAACTCTTTAAATTTATGTGCTGGAGAAAAGTGAAGGCTTAGACAAGCCTTCAAAATTGTAAGTCTATTTAACAGAATAATTATGCATCTTTAAAATTTTCACTAGAAACCTGAATTGACTCTTGCCATAAAAAACTGTCCACATATACTCTTTCAAAGGTGCTGATAAATTCCTCAAGCAACCAAGTTTAGCAGAAGAAAGGCAAGGTTGCCAATATCAAAATGTAGCTATTTCCAGGAAGTATCCATGCTTTTAAATTATGTCAACTGCATTACTCTTGCATAAAATTTAACATTGCAAACTTACATCTATTGTGTCGATACCTAAAGAAAAAAAACAGCAACCAAATATCAGAAACTGCATTCCAGGTACGTACACATGCTTTTAATATTTCTGTCGAACCTTTGATAAAGTAAATTACATCAGTAATAAAAATTACACAATACCTTCATGAAAAGAAACAAAATAATAGTAATTACGTTAATTTTACAGTGTACTCAACCAGTGTTTTTAGATTAATCTGATGTAAAAACAAAAGGTAAATTTTTCTATCTATTTTATTATTGGTTAATTTTATATTGTGGAGTGGGGATTTGTTAGGGTGGTGGGTGGTGATGACATAGATCAGTATGGTTGTAGAACATAATAGTTTTTTTTATTAATTTCATTGCATAATAATTTAGCCAGAGTATCTAGCTTGGTTAGATGTCGATTTTTGTTTTGTATGATATGATATCCATTTGTTAATAATACAGCTACCTATAATAACTTCTGTTAATTTAGATGAGCACAATTTGGTAATAAGCGAAGATCCCAATGCTTCTGAAGTTGCTGGAATTGTAACAAGCCTTTCAGTCAATGAAGCTGCACATACCGGAGATGTTGCCAAAGAAGTGCAAAAACTAATAAATAATTTTACCCAGTTAATGACATCTGTAGTAACTATGGAACAAGTTGATGCGGTAAAAAAAATGTGCATCTCATTGGAACCAACACTAGAGGCAATAGCCGTGAAAAAGCAGCTAGGAGAACCACTGTCAGCCGTACGTTCCTCAAGTCCCAGCAACAAAAAAATAGACCCGCAGCGGGGCAAATTACACTCGACAAAAAAAAACATCGAAGGCGGTAACAAGTTTAATCGCACCCACAAGCGAGGAAATGCAATCAATTGCATTAAGATCAGTTTTTAAATAAAATTTCTTTAACTTAACAGTAATTTTGTTGTTGTTTTTTTCTATTCCTCATTTTTATATTTTGTAGGGACAGGGTCATCCAGCGAGGACTGAACAGGGGCTTATTTTTTACCTGTACATGGGTATATTATTATACTTTCTACCAACAGCTAAATAAATTAACTTCATAAATTTTAGGTAATTGTCTCGAAAGTTGCCTCCTCTCCGATTTTGACTAAATTTGGTATACGGGGGTTTTTTGGGGCGCTGATTACGAATCTGAGAAAATATTTTTTCGGCAACGTTTAGTTTTCGAGATATTCATCATCAAAGTTGAAAATCAAACTAACCTTATTTTCACTATATTCCCCCTTCTTTTTGTACACAATTCTTAATTTATATATAAAGTGACACACAATATTTTATAAGCACCCTTTAAAACCTTATATTTTTAGTTATTTTACACCTTTTTCCATTAAATTGCGAAGCTTCACTTTCAAGCGAGGCGGCCATGATTCCCTAGTGTATACATGGTTGCGGCCACTATCCGACGTGTGAAAGTGGAGGTTTGCAATTAAATGGAAAAAAGGTGTAAAATAGATATAAAAACAAGTTTTTAAAAAGTGTTTTTAAAATATTATGTGCAAATTTAGTGTAAAAATCAAGAATTCTGTGCAAAAAGAAGGAGGAATAGTGTAAATAAGGTTAGTTTGGTTTTCAACTTTGAGGATGAATATCTCGAAAACAAAACGTTGCCGAAAAAATATTTTTTCAGATTCGTACTCCGAGCCCCAAAAAACCCCCGTATACCAAATTTGGTCAAAATCGGAGAGGAGGCAACTTTCGAGACAATTACCAAATTTTACTGTGTTTATTACAGTGAACTTATTATAAATACACATTAGGCGTAAAAGATAAAAAGACATTTTTTTTTTTATTTTTCAATAACAAAAAAAAACAACCTCCAAATTTGTAAACAAAACAGCTGACAGCTGTTCGGTTCGTGGTTCGTGTTACTCCGGCGTGCGACGTCATCCGGAACGCTGCAGATCGGCGAGCTCTAGCCGCTAGTTTTAATTACAACTCTGTGACAATACGTTAATTTTTCTAGGGTAAACAATTTTTTATTAAATCATAATAAGGGTTGATTTTCAAGGTTTTAAAAATATTAAATAATATTTCAAAGAATAAAATACTTATTTTACAACTTATATGAGCCTAATGTTATGTGACTTAGGCTTTAATATTAAAGTTTAGAAAGTTTTTGCAATAAGTGGTAGTTCTACCCCTAGAAAATGAAAAGCCAGCTTCAGCATAATGGAGATTTTGGAGAGGAGGGTCAGTTAGGCTTAATCTTAAATTTTTATGCAAAACAGTGTCATAATATATTAGTTTTTTAGGGTAAATATATTATTTTAAATCATAATAGGGGTTGATTTCTAAGGGCTGAGCTATTTTAAATAATGTAAAATTTTACCGAACTTAAGGTTTTAGCAATAAAGGGTAGTAACACATAATAATTAAAGAGAGTCCATAGACATAATATAGATTTTAAAGAGAAGATTAAGTTAAGCTTAATTCCAAATTTTCATGCAAATCTATGAATTTTAAAAAAATTGCCAGGTTTTGCACTTTTTTCAGCTTCGTTACCTGGACTATAATAATATTGCGCATTCTAATAAAATAAAAATTAAATTAAATGTTTTAAAACACCTTCCTTCTGCTCAATGCACTTTTGGGTACACTTTAAAACTCTTCTCGAAGCCTTTGGAATTGTGTTGCCATAGATGCTAGGAATGACGTTCCTAATAGCCTCTAAAATTGTATTTTGTGAACCCAGTTTTTAAGAAAACTCCAAAAATTAAAATCAAGAGGGGTAATGCCTGGAAAACGTGGCGGCCAGAGTATTGGCCCTCGTGTACCCAACCAACAATGTTGAAATAGTTCGTTCAACAAATCTTCAACGTTTCCGGTATTGTGTGAAGAAGCAACATCCTGCTAAAAAAGTATTTGCTAACGGTCGGCTATATTGACGTCACCCAAAAAATCTTTTAACGCATTTCTTAATAAATTCAGATATCGTTTGCCTGTTAAAGATCCTTTATGAAACACGGGTTCAACAACTTTTAATTCAATGAGGCCGCACCATACGTTTAAGCTAGAACGCATTTGTGAAATGAAAGGATGGTGGCGCAGAAGATTTTGACTGCTTCAATAATGTTGGTTTTTTTGGTTGAGCATGCCTCTATTACTCAAATTAGCCTTATTGCTCCAAAGAATTAATCGTAAAATGATTGGATTTTTTATAGCAGCATTTACAAACCATTGGCAAAAGTTTATACGCATTTCGTAATCACCTGACAATAAAGTTTGTGTGGGGCTGTTTATGTAGAATACATACTTATGTTTTTTAAAAATTTTATGAATGGTTCCGAAGCATTTATAAAGATCTTGCTTACAGTCTCCTGTGAAATTTTTACGTTAAACTTCATAATATGCCAAAACATCCATTTCTGTTTGTTGAATTATTATAAAGGTTTTATTATTTTAACGCTTGGCAAAAACACTTGACAAAAACACTGATCGAAACTTTCGATAAAGTACTAGAATATATCTTCTGTTTGGCATATTTCTTTCTGGAAAAAGCCTAATGCCATTTTTGTAGCAAATTATGTAGCATTCTTTTATATCACACTTCTCCAAATGAGTAAACATTTTAAACAACAGAAGCATAAATAAACTGTTACCTTATGATTTACTAGCTGTCAGTAAAGCATTATGGCAAATGGACATATTATCTCTTGTTCCTTTTATTTTTGGCATAGCTTACTACGATAATTTGTGCAAAGAACGCAATATTAAGAATTCCATGGCTGCCTGCGTCCAATTATGGAAAAATACCTTTAAATTAAAGTAACTCTGCTATTTCTCATTTCAGCAAAAAAATGTAAATAACTAATATTATGGAAAATTACATTCTCTATCGAACGGACGTAACAAATGCAGGGGGTTGTAATTAAAAAAAAAGTAAATTTTTGTGAATAACTCGTAAATCTAATGTTTATTTGTTTTTTTATTTTAGTCATTGTAATCAAAGTTAAAATGTACACAACCTTGCTAATTTAACCTAACTTGTATCTTTGATATTAAAAAAGTAAGCAATAGTGCCGACTTAATTTTAAACACGGTGTATAAATGTTGGCTTAAAACATTAAAATCTGTAATTTCCTCAAATGGCCAGTTAGTACATGTATTGCCGGCAAACAGTATTAAATCTTTATTTGACCAACAAGAACTAACCATTCGGTTATTTTCTCTAATACATATATGCAAACAATTAATTAAATAGGAATATTTCACAGTTTTCCTAAAACGGATTTAGGCATTACAGGAAATAGCCAAATAGTTAGTCAGACACTGTAATAATACGGCTATTGTTTGCCGGTAATACATGTACTGACTAGACATTTCTGGAAATAACGGATTTCAGTGTTTGACTCCAACATATCCTCGTCAGACCACATATTTGTGTACAAATCCAAAACAAAGTGCGTAGTGCTATCTGGGTTTTAAATTTTAATGTTTTTTAGGGCTAGTTTTTTTACTTATTGCTAGAAGTTGCAAGAAAAATTTGTACACATTTGTCGATATTGGTTCTTACTTTAAAATAGCACTTATTCTACGCTATGTGATTTCTTCTAACACATTTGTGTACAAATTAAAAAAAGAAACTTTTTCCAATATAACCCCTTTAATAAAAAAAAAAGATAACCATGAAATTGGTATTGTCTGATTTTGAAGCTGTAGAAGTAATTCTTTTTGTTTTTTGGGTCTACTAAAGGGGCATTTTACGTGAAGTAGACAGCGAAAAAATGGGACGTTCTGAAATTTGTTCATATTTGGTTTAATTGTACTTCTAGTAGGTATAAATATGAACACACAATATTTTTTTTTGTATGGCTTTTAAAGAATTGTCGTAATTGAAATTCGTATTTTTTGGAAACAGTTTTTTAAATTAAACAAATTTATTTAAAAATATGAAATATGGTGACTTTATTAAAAACTTACTGTTCTTTTTAAATAGAAAATTAAAAAAAAATTTTTTATAATTTTTTTAATATACAAAATGGGAAATAAACTTTTTAAATCCGAATTTTAGTAACTTCGACTAATTTTTTCATTATAAAATATAGCCTAAAGTATATTTATAATACACCAGAAGTTTTAAAATGGAATCTGCACTAGTTTAGGAGATAAATAAATTAAAGTATATACGTGTCGCACTGAGCGTCATACTCAAGCTTCCTTAGGTCGACTGATTTGCGCGATATCACACTAAATCGCTGCAATATTTATATTTAATCTCCTATTTAAGCGTGTTTAAAGCTCCAAAAATGTTGTGGGGTATTTATTATTTAAATTAAAATAGTACTTATTAAACAAAAATATTAATAGGAGGCAGTAGTTAAAAATGAAATCAATCATGGCAGCATTGTTATGATTTCTGATGACTTAGGGCCGCTTGCACCGATTGTAATTTAGGCTAAGCTTTGAATTAAACTGGGCTTTTTAAAATATTAACTTTCAACCTTAAATTTTATTTAATATTTGCTATTTGCGTTGTTGTGTCAATGTCAAACATAAAATAGAATGGAATCAAGAATTTGATAATGATATGAACACTTTGGAAATATTGGAATTTGGGTTTTCAAGACAAGTTTATGTGATAAATAATTCACTCAAGGAATTTGCCGGATTTAACCTTCTTCAGAAGATTTAGGCTGTACAATTATCTCAAATTTCAAGTTATCTTTGTGTTGTTCTCTCAGTGGTTCTGTATTTAATTCGTATTCAAATTCTTAATTATGCGGCTTGCATTCAGCTTTAGGTGCTGTATTATTTGAATCTGAGTCAAAATAATTACAGAAACCCTGCACAGTTTTATTATTCATCAAGCTTAAAATTAACTCATATGTGCAGGATCTTTTTTCACTATCTGAGGTGGACCCCCTCCTATATACTTTATTTCAAATTTTTTATCAACCGCTGCTTTCCCTGCACCTTTTTTTGTTTTCATATATTTTTTTTAATGTTGCATAGTTTCTGTACCATCATTAGGTGAAATAGCGTTAAATCAAAAATAAATGTTAAATTCAGCCTTAACTTTTATCAATGATCGATATATACATTTTGGCTTTTATCCAAGCACGGTTTTTTTTCTGAATTGTGGCCTGGTCAGTGTTTTATTCTTAATAATATTTTGGTGTTTAGCAAGTATATTTAAAAGTGTCATCTTTTCTTCATTTGAAAAACTGGAACCGCGTTGTCTTCTACTGTCGCTCATTTTGACATACTTCAACTTCAAAATCTTTTTAGTTTAAGGTTAGGTGAAAGTAAAAAAACTATTTTGCAAGAATAGTTTATTTGCCCGGCATGGTAAAACGCGCTAAAAATTATGGCGGTTCAACAAACTAAATATGAGCCACGCTTAAATTTTTTAATTTGGCTTTATAAAGCCAAGTTTAAATTTCCATCGGTGCAAGCGGCCGCTAAAGCATGATACAGCCACCTTCTACGCTTTTCAAAAAATATTACACAAGCATCTTTAAGAAAATGCGATTATACGATATTATGGGAAAAATTATCTTTAAATCAAACAGCCATTTACTACTGCTCCAAAGACAATATTTAACGTTAGAGGATATTTATACAGCCCCAGTTCGATTCAGCAATCACCATTCCTGGAACAAAAAAGTTGCACGCCTTTATTCCAACAACCGAAGGCCTTTTGGTAAAAAGAACCAGTTCGAGGGCAGATTGTAAAATTATAAAAAAAAAATAATTAAAATAGGAACGTACCTCCTTTGTTACAGTATTGTCTTATTATGTTAATATTATGACAGCACAGCGATTTTACTAAGTATGTTTTTTTTCAGGTCTAAGTCGACCTAAGGAAGCTAGAGAACGACGCTCAGTGTCACACGTATGTACTTTAATTTATTTATCTCCTGAACTATTACAGATCCCATTTTGACATTTCTGGTGTATTATAAATGTTCTTAAGGAAATATTAACAAAAAAAAAATTATTAAAAAATTGGTCGAAGCTAAAAGAACAGTAATTTCTTTTGTTTAAGTAGCCATGTTTTATATTTTAAAATAAATTTGTTTAATTCAAAAAATAATTTATAAAAAATACGAGTTTTAATAACGAAAATTATTTAAAAGCCAGTAACTTGAGAAATGAATGACTTCCCGCTTTCTTCGTGCCTTTATCCCTGGAGTGTCAAGACTATGGAACCTGCTGCCCGCAAAAGTTTTTCTTTCTCCTCCCAATCTCCAAATATTTGAGTCCCGTGTAAAAAAACTTTCTTTTACTACACTTAAGACACCCACGATACGTTAGTACTTAGGAATCAGCCTTAGTGGACTAACCCAAGATAAAAAAGACAAAAAAATGGACATCATACAAAAAAAAATTGTGTGTCCACATTTATACCTACTAGAAGTAAAGTAAAGCCGAATATGAACAAATTTCAGAACTTTACTTTTTTTTTCGCTGTTAACTTTACGTGAAATGCCCCCTAATGCAAAATATCTTTTTGGTGTTTAAGTTTTGACAGACTTGTCTGTACTGAATCTATCCATTTATTCAGTCCATGAAATGTTCAAATACCCTTTAGGCCATTTTCTAGTGTTGTGATAGCTTCTGTAATCAACAATTTGTTGCACGCTTGTGGATAGTGAATATTTGTATTTTCATTTACCTTTTTTAAAAAAACTTTATTTTACACTTATAGAGATAATTAACAGGAAAAAAGTTCATGCGCTGTTGTGCATTTCTGACTATCAAAGGTTTATGTCTATACAATTACGTTTAATAGCCTTTTGACGATTTGTGATTTTTTGTTTTTTATTTTTTTTGTGTTTTAACAATATCTAAAGATTGGTTTTCCTTTTGCCCGTTTTTTTTTTAATTTTCTAGAAAATGGGACCACTTTGGTCTTGGTCCCGGGGTACAGCGAACTGAGCCTGCACAGCCTTATTGACCCCTATAAACTGGCAGAAAAACCCCCCAAAAAATAAAACCCAACAAAAAAAATAGAACACTTATTTACATGTCTCTGGCATGCCGTCCACTGTTATCAAGACTAACTGAAATAAAAAATAAAATGGAAAGTAAAATTTAATTCTTAAAAATTTTGTTATAACATTTGGGAATTAAAAAAAATATAATATTTATAACGTTTTGTCATAAATGACATATGCCGTTTTTACTGGTATATTTATAATTTTCAAAAAGACAAAAAGATGTTGTGTTATGTTACTTGATTTTAAATTTACCTGAAACTACTTCAGCATCGAGCAGAGGTAACCATGTATTATTTAAATTGACAGATATTGATGGTACATATTTATCCTTATTTAAAAATATTAATTTCACTTTTCTTTATTTTACTTTTTTTTTGGATAATTTTCTTTTGCTAAAATACTAGAAGCATTCCAGTTTATCATGCGGTTGGTTTCAAATGCTTGTTGCAAGATTTTTGATTTGTAATATTCTGTCCTTTTAATGTATGTTCTATGTTTTTTTATGTGTTTGGGGGTTTCTTTCTGTTTTAGGCGATCCGCCAGTTCTTAGATATCAATAGAGCTTAGCAGTTCGCTATACTCCTGGACCAGGACCGAAGTGATCCCATTTTTAGAAAATTTTAGGACAAGTAATCAAAACAAAAACATATTAACACGTAAATTTGCCACAAAACTAAAGAACGTATTAATTTTTTTTTGTCAGACATAAGAGTAATACTATCCTATCTTTTTAAAATATTCTTTGTTTAGTGGAAATGAGACCAGTGTGTAGTGGCCGGATTTTTGTGTAGGTAAGAATGAGTGTGAAGGTGAGATTCCGTAGTTCTCATTTTGCAAATAAATAAATTAACAAATATATTTGCTTTATCAAGTTAAACGATACTACTATATTTATGGTAAAATCACAACCGTGTTATTTTTAACCATCATTTACTAATGAGCTATGCGGTTTTCCCCATAATGTACCCAATAAAAGTTAATTATTGCAACACATTTATAAGCATAACAACGAGCAATTTATAATGGATAAGCAAAACGGGCGGTAAGGGTTTTCCATTTCGTTTTGTGTTTATGGTTATTAATGAAAAGCTATCTGGAGCACGTGAGCACGTATCCGGAATAATGTGGTGCTGAGCCTATTAACGGACCCTTCTAAACCCTTTTTCCTGCCAAATGAGGATATAATTTAAATATTAATATTTTAGTTAAGGCACTTTAGCAAAGTAAGATTTTATTTGACAAAGGAAAATTATCATTTTAAAAATTTAGTTTACCTTGACACATCTATATTTATCTTCCTTAATAACTTTTAATGTATATAATTAGCTATTTTCCTTGTATTATTTTAACCAATAATGTTACAGAACGTAAAACAAATCAACCAATTAGAACTGACTTACATTGAATATTACCCACTAGATATTTTTTTTAACCAAAAAACAGCGAAAATTTTTACCTGTCACGATAAGCCGATCTTTCTTTCACAATCAATTCTATTATTAGTTTTGCTGACGATAGAATCGTCCACTCTAATATTTAATTTGTTAAGCCAGCCTATAAACCTGATTTGGAAAACACGCGTAGCTTAATGCAAATATCTCTTTCACAAGACCTTAAACTAATCTTGATTTGGGCTTCAAAACTCTTGTCCAGTTTAATGCTCCAAAACACAGTCATGTTCGTTGTCGCAAAAAAAAGAAATTTATTAATTTTAGCGTTACTTTTGAGAATAACCTTAACTTGCACAAACTAATTACATCCATAGTCTCAGCTGCTTCAAAAAAGCTTAAATTTCTTTTTTAAACCAGAAAGTATTTCTCTCCGTCTAATCTGTATACCTGTATGTATAATCAGACCATCTTTAGAATATTGTTCTTATGTCTGGGAAATGGTGTTTCTAACAACTCTCATCATCCTTGATTCTGTTCAAAAAGAGCTGTTCGTCTTATTAATGATCTCACGCTTACAGAAAAGCTTGACTGGAATCTGCTACCCGCAGAAGTTTTTTCTTCTCCAAATTTCCAAATATGTAAGTCTTGCGTAAATAAACTTCATCTTACCACACTTAAGACACCCACGGTACGTTAGTATTGAAGCCTTAGCCTTGGTGAACTATACTAAGATTTAAAAATAAAAATAAAAAATGCTTATGTCAAAAATTCTATACTTCTATAATAATATTTTTTTACTTAAACGTAAATCCGTCATTACTGGACTGTGTAGGCTACCGCGACGTTTAATTTTTTCTTCGCCGGAGCTTTACCCTTTGCGGAGGAAAAATGTTATGTATTACTTAATTGAATATTAAATGTACTTAGTTAATAACTGCTCATCAATACGAAATTAAAACGCAATCGAAGACGCAATTTAAACAAAAAAAATATTGTTGACAACTTTATGTTACATTACTATAGTAACTATTCACCAACACCGGTCTAAGCCGCCTTGCGAACCTACTAATCTTTAATAACACAGCCCCACAAAAAAAATTAAAAGTTCTGTACATTTAAAAAGACTATTATATCTTTATGTTTTCGGGGTCCCTGAATCCAAATCCGGGGTCAGTTTGACCCCATCAGGTCGTCTTTAAGGTCATTTCAAAGTCAAATTTACATAAATACACTTGAGTGAAAATAAATGGTATACCTTTATGTTTTCAAGGTCGCTGAATTTAAATCCAAAGTCCGTTTATCTCTAAAGGGTCAAGTTTTAAAAAATTACTCTGGTGAGAACAAATGATATATGTGTATGTTTTTGAGGTAGCTTAATTTAAATCGGAGGTTTGTTCGACCATACAGGGTGAAAGTCAAGGTCATTCTAAGGTCAAATTTTAAAAATAATACAGAGCAAAAACAAACGATACATCTGTATGTTTTTGAGGTCCCTGAATCCAAATCCAAGGTTTGTTTGACCCTACCAAGTATGAATTAGGCCTTAGGTGGTACTAAGCTTCTTCTGTTAACCGTTTTTTATGTTATGGATTTGTTGGAAAGTAATCTATATATAAATCTAAAAAGTGTAACTATATACTCATTAGGCATCCTGGTTTATGAAAGTCCTTTATTATTTAAGCAACTGTTTTTTGTGATTCTTGCTTTTGATTCTGATCGTTTAAATAAGAGCCCTTACTGGTAAAATATCTTCAGAGATAAAAAATGGAATTAGCTTAATGCTCCGATAGTCTACAGGCCAGTATACTAGTATGCTACAATCCTGATTGATACACGTCAATCTGCCGTTCTGTAACTGATCAATTTTATAAGTGATTCCATGAAGATAGCGGCATTCCAGCGGTAGAGCGGCAGCTGAAATGAGGGAACTTTTGGGTCCCGTTATCTCGAAAACTATCGATTGTTTAATTTTTTTTTAACAAAAATTCTCCAATTCGCATATTTTGGCAGATATTAGCGGAAAACCCTTGAGGGGCCATTTTCAGCCTTTTCCCATCTGTTAATGTTGATAAACTTTTTTTCTCTCAAAAGCATTCCCGAAAACCTATGAATTGCGCCACAAGGAAAAACTGTACAGATTTATTTACAGCTTTGTCCCTTTATTTACTGGACTATATTACCAAATTACATTTTTGGAAACAAAACATAAACAATAAAATATTTATCATCTGTCAAAGTTTCAACTGAAGTTATCACTCTATTAATGCGGTTTTAAAAGTATATCCTAAAAAGTAAAATAAGCGCTTTAACGAAAACAATTATTTTGTAATTTACATTAACTTATTGCCAAAGTTTAAATACATTGTTTGCTACAATTTCTGGAATATACAATTATAAATGTTATAGTTTAAACCAATTTTAATTAAACAATTACATATAAAATGTTATAAAACTAATTATTGTACTGGAATTGTAAAGTTTTTACATAATTAAAAATATTCAGTTAAATATTATTAAATTTTAAAGACCATTGGCGTACTTCAGATTTAAAAGAAATGACAAAGATTGTGTAGGATTGACTAATTTTCGTGCATTATTAGTCCAGTTATTATAGCGAAAAAAAAAACTTTGTAATTAATGTTAACAGATATCTGACTGCGCCATGACTTCCGATATAACCTGTAGATTACTAAAATCAAAAATCCAACCAACTTTTTTTTCAGGTATTTTTTTTTAAATAATTATAAAAATGGGCTTTTTTCGCTTTTTTTAAGTATAAAAAAAGTACTTTGCTTTACTCATAAAAGACCGTTTGTAGAGAATGGTTTTTGAAAAATCCCGATCCGACCATTTTACCGAGAAAAGCCACAAAAACGCTTAAAACAGATCTTTTTTTAAAAAATCGTATTTCCGTTAATTTTTAATATTAAGGGCTGATGTTTTAAAAAATTATAGTCAATAACATATACTTTAAGCTGCCGAAAGATGAAAATTGTCGCATTAACAGTTATTATTCAATCGCACTATAAACAAATTAGGCCATTATCATGCAAGAGCCGTGAAAATTAGGCAAATGGTCCGAATTGAATTTTTAAAACGGCTTTTTAAAGTTAAGATTAAAAGCTATAAATTTTATATCTTACATTTTCATATAAGTTTGGAAAACATGGTTAAAAATACTTGTGAACCTATCGCGACGAGCGAAAATTCGCGACCGAGACGGCACCCAGCAGCGAAGGAAAAGCGAGAGATGAGCTGTATATCTTGAATTTTGCTCGACACGCTAGATTAACGGGCATTTTTAACAATGTTCTTCAAACTTATATAAAAATGTATGATATACAATTTGTAGCTTTTAATCTCAACTTTAAAAAGCGGTTTTAAAAATTCAAATCAGACCATTTGCCCAATATTCACGGCACTTGCAAGATAAGGTCTTAATTTGTTTATAGTGCGATTGAATAAAAACTATTGATGCGACAATTTTTATCTTTCGGCAGCCTAAAGTATATGGTATTGACTATCATTCTCCATAATATTAAAAATTAACAGAGATACAAATTTTAGAAAAAAGTCTGTTTTAAGAGTTTTTCCGGCTTTTCTTGGTGAAAAATGGTCAAATCGGGATTTTTTAAAAACCATTTTGTGGGTTTTTAAATTCTTTACAAACGGTTTCTTTATGAGTAAAGTGATATAGCCAGTACTTTTTATTATATTAAAAAAAAAACGGAAAAAAGGCCTTTTTAACAATTATTGTTTAAAAAAATAACTGGAAAAAAAAATTGGTTGGATTTTTGATTTTAGTAATCTACAGGTTATTCCAAAAGTCATGGCGTAGTCAAATATCCGTTAACATTAATTACAGACAAAAATCTATAATAATTGGACTATATATTGTAACGGACCAAAAAGAATGTTACGACACTACAAAGTATCTTATTTTACAGTTTGCACCATGCATCCACACATAATTGTTAAAACTAACTCGGGTAATTTATGTAAATCATATAGTCTGTAGATATCATACGTCCCCGTTTTCAATCCTGCATTGGGCGTCTATTTACATAATTCCGTTAGTATGGTAATTTTCAAGGGCTTAAGCAAAGTAAATATGCTTATAAACTTTGAATCCTTTGCTCTTAAAATTATAAGTTTACATTTAAAGGTAGGTGTAAATTAAATCCTTAAAACAACCACGGTCATATAAAATTCATGACGATTGCAATGTAGAAAACAATAGTAATTTACAGTATAAGTCCGGTACAGTACGAGTTAGACATTATGGACGAGGCGACGCTAGGAGCCGAGTCAAGAATATCTAAAAGAGTATCTGTAACAAGTACTACCGGAAGTGTATCGTAAGGTATTCTATTTCTTACTGTAAGTCCGTTCTGTATCATTATTTGATTTTAAAAATCAAAAAAATTACAATATATTTTTAAAACTGTATTACCTTTTTTCCTGTGGCAACAGTCAAAAAGTGGAAAATATTCCATTTTGGCATATTTTTAAAGGTCTAATTTGATTTTTAAAAATAAAACAGTCCGGTAAGTGTTGCTTAGCGACGAGCAACGACGTGACGTCATCAATATTTTTTTTAATGTTAAAGAAGGTCACGTATTACCTCTTATCAAAAGTTTTTACGCGCTAAATACAGCCACAAATTTTTAGATCCTCGCGTCAAATCGCTTTTGTATTAGCATTAATTTTTTATTTTTTATTTATTTTTTCCAGTTTAGTACCTTTCTTTTTAATAATTTTCTAAATTTTTAGGTGTAATAGTAAGCTACTTTTGACTGTATGCTTTCTTGACCTGTTTGTCAAAGGTATTGGTTATCAATCTAAATTATTTTTTTTTGTAAAGTCAAAGTTATTCTTTTCTGGTTTAAAATGGATCGATCTGTAAAAAGAAAGTCTAAGCTATTTTAATTTACTAGGAAACTCATCGTAATTCGCATGATTCTATCAAAATGTTCAACGCCCGTTTACCAGAACATAATATTCGCAAAAAATACTTCCTAAGATCAGAAAGACCAAAAACTAGTGAAGAAACCAAAGTCCAAGTTTAGTCTGAAATAGTACACGATTCGACAAAATCTACTAAGGAGGTGGCATATACTTGTAGTATTTCGTATTCATCCGTGAAAAAATCTTGAATTCGGATCAAATTTACCCCTATAAAATAAAAATAGTTCATAAAATTACAGAAGAGGACTTCGACAGGCGCATTGAATTTTTTGAAACAATGACCAAGCGAATTGCTGCAAATCCCGAATACGTTAAGATATGCTCTGTTGCCAAGAGTGTTCATTTTTACATCTTTGTTAAATTTAACCCATTGTTAGGACCATTGCTAAGTTTAACAACGCGTTCACACTCGGGCGTTAGTCTGTTAAATTAGTTTATCCTAAGTTTTCGGAAATGATCAAATCACAAGGATTTGAAACCTTATATAACCTCGGTTACCGGAAGAAAGAAAACGGATATGACACAAATATAACGCAAGTCAAGTTGTTGTCCGAACAAATCAAAATATACTAAATATAAAAAATTCACTACATAAAATTTTAAAATACAATTTGTTATAATTTAAAGTAATTACTATCACTAGTATTTCGTATTCATCCGTGAAAAAATCTTGAATTCGGATCAAATTTACCCCTATAAAATAAAAATAGTTCATAAAATTACAGAAGAGGACTTCGACAGGCGCATTGAATTTTTTGAAATAATGACCAAGCGAATTGCTGCAAATCCCGAATACGTTAAATACATTTATTTTAGTGACGAATCTACCTTTTACCTTAACGGTAAAGTCAATACTTTAAACTGTATGTACTGGAGTGACGTAAATCCCCGTTTATTTCGAGAAGGTCAGACCCAACATCCCCAAACATTAAAGGTTTGGGCGGGAATACTGGGAAACCATATTGTTCATCCCATATTTCTTAAACAAAACTTAACGATTAAGAGGTATAAAGAGTTTTTGAAAACCCACAGAACTCACTAAATAAAAAATATTGTGGCACAAAATCCACAAGAATGGCAACAAGATATTATTTTTTAGAAAGATGGAACACCACCTCACTATTTTCTGGGTGAAAGAGAATATCTTACTGCCAGTTTTCCAAATAAAGAGATCGGTCGTCATAGTTCGATAAAATAGCCACCTAGGTCACCTGACCTAACCCTGTTTTTTTTTGTATGTGGATGAACTTCGTCAACGCTTCATCGAATCGTGCGCAGAAATACCCTGATAATGCTCTATATAGTCTGAGAAGAATTTACAAAAAGAATGTTTATAAGCCCAGAAGTTCTAAGTGGTCAATTTCAACACCTTTTAAAATAAACTTGCATTCTTGTTAATTTTTTCTCTATAATGCCAGATCTCTGTGATTGTGTTGTGAATTGTAGGTTTGCCAATAGATTTAATGATTTTATGGGTTTTGTTCATTATTGAATTGACTAACACTAAGCAGACCTTTTATAATTTGACAAAAATGTGAAGAATAAATCGTCGTTAATTGGTACAGCTAAAAAATGCCACGAAAAGTTAATTCAGAATTAAAGTATTAAAACAACACTGGGAAAAATAAAAATTGATGCTATTACAATAGCGGTTTGACGCGAGGCTCTAAACATTTGTGGCTGTATTCAGTATATAAAGCTTTTAAAAAACATGTGTTACACGAAATGAGTATTAGTAAATTGCGATGCAAAAATTCTTGGATCAAGTTTAACACCCTAAAGTGCGTTTAACTTGAATTTTGACAAAAGCCTTGCGGCCAGATGGACATACACCACATTGGGTCTCTAACGGTCTTTTTTTAGTATCGCACGCCTTAACCTAAGAAACAGGGTTAGGTTAATTTCGTTAATTTATACATAATATATAAATATACAAATAAAATATTATGTATATATATATATATATATATATATATATATATATATATATATATATATATATATATATATATATATATATATATATATATATATATATATATATAAAATAAAATTGTTTTAGTTCTTTTGTTTTAAAACGTATAGGTGGATTATAAAGAGAAGTAGGTAATAAAATTCTTGTAAATAAATAGTTTAACTAATATGTTTTAAATTAAAACATTAATTTTCTAGGAAAATAAAGATAAATCTACCGGAATGTATCAATAAAATGTGGTAGACACGAATTATATTGAAAAACCTCTTAAAAACCAAAATTTAAAAAAATTCTGTAGTATTGGTCATTTAAGCTATCTATTATGCTGCTTATTCTTGAAGAAAATATATAAAATTACTTTCTTGGAGTGTCGAACCAATGTTTTTTCTATTCGATGCAAGGTAATAATTTTTAATATGTTTATTTGATTTTGAATGCAAAATCCTAAACTAAATTACTTTTTGACAAATAGTTAACATTTAAGATATGCCCTGTTGCCAAGAGTGTTCATTTTTACATCTTTGTTGAATTTAACCCATTGTTAGGACCATTGCTAAGTTTAACAACGCGTTCACACTCGGGCGTTAGTCTGTTAAATTAGTTTATCCTAAGTTTTCGGAAATGATCAAATCACAAGGATTTGAAACCTTATATAACCTCGGTTACCGGAAAAAAGAAAACGGATATGACACAAATATAACGCAAGTCAAGTTGTTGTCCGAACAAATCAAAATATACTAAATATAAAAAATTCACTACATAAAATTTTAAAATACAATTTGTTATAGTTTAAAGTAATTACTATCACCAAATTATTATTTTAAAAACAAAACATAATCAATAAAATATTATGTCATCTGTCAAAGTTCCATCTAAAGATACCACCCTCTTAATGCGGTTTTAGAAGTAGATCTTAAAAAGTAAATATACCGCTTTAACGAAAACAATTATTTTCTAATTTACATTAACTTATTGTCAAAGTTTAAATACATTGTTTGCTATAAATTCTAGACTATACAATTATAAATTGCATAGTTTTAACCAATTTTAATTAAACAATTACGTATAAAATGTTATAAAACTAAACATTGTACTGAACTGGAATTGTAAAGTTTTACATAATAAAAACTATTTAATTGAATATAATTAAATCTTATAGACCAATGGCGTACTTGAGATTAAAAAGAAATAGCAAAGATTGTGAAGGATTGACTAATTTTCTTACATTATTAGTCCAATCATTATAGAAAAAAAAAACTTTGTAATTAATGTTAACAGATATCTGACTGCGCCATGACTTCCGATATAACCTGTAGATTACTAAAATCAAAAATCCAACCAACTTTTTTTTCAGGTACTTTTTTTTTAATAATTATAAAAAGGGCCTTTTACGCTTTTTTTAAATATAAAAATGTACTTTGCTTTGCTCATAAAAGACCGTTTGTAGAGAATGGTTTTTGAAAAATCTCGATCCGACCATTTTACCGAGAAAAGCCGGAAAAACGCTTAAAACAGACCTTTTTTAAAAAATCGTATTTCCGTTAATTTTTAATATTAAGGGCTGATGTTTTAAAAAATGATAGTCAAGTTGAGATTAAAAGCTATAAATTTTATATCTTACATTTTCATATAAGTTTGGAAAACATGGTCAAAAATGCCTGTGAACCCATCGCGACGAGCGAAAATTCGCTACCGAGACGGCACCCAGCAGCGAAGGAAAAGTGAGAGATGAGCTGGGTATCGCCAATTTTGCTCGACGCGCTAGGTTTATGGGCATTTTTAACAATGTTCTTCAAACTTATATAAAAATGTATGATATACAATATGTAGCTTTTAATCTCAACTTTAAAAAGTCGTTTTAAAAATTCAAATCAGACCATTTGCCAAATATTCACGGCACTTGCAAGATAAGGGCTTAATTTATTTATAGTGCGATTGAATAAAAACTATTGATGCGACAATTTTTATCTTTCGGTATGGTATGGTATTGACTATCATTTTCCATAATATTAAAAATTAACAGAGATACGAATTTTTGAAAAAAGGTCTGTTTTAAGAGTTTTTTCCGGCTTTTCTTGGTGAAAAAGGGTCAAATCGAGATTTTTTAAAAACCATTTTGTAGGTTCTAAAATTCTTTACAAACGGTTTCTTTATGAGTAAAGTGATATCCAGTACTTTTTGCTATATTAAAAAAAAAATAAAAAAAATAAAAAAAAAAAACGGAAAAAGCCCTTTTTTTAATAATTATTGTTTAAAAAAATTACCTGAAAAAAAATTGGTTGGATTTTTGATTTTAGTAATCTACAGGTTATACCAAAAGTCATGGCGCAGTCAAATATCCGTTAACATTTATTACAGACAAAAATCTATAATAACTGGACTATATATTGTAACGGACCAAAAAGAATGTTACGACACTACAAAGTATCTTATTTTACAGTTTGCACCATGCATCCACACATAATTGTTAAAACTAACTCGGGTAATTTATGTAAATCATATAGTCTGTAGATATCATACGTCCCCGTTTTCAATCCTGCATTGGACGTCTATTTACATAATTCCGTTAGTATGGTAATTTTCAAGCGCTTAAGCAAAGTAAATATGGTTATAAACTTTGAATCCTTTGCTCTTAAAATTATAAGTTTACAGTTAAAGGTAGGTGTAAATTAAATCCTTAAAACAACAACGGTCATATAAAATTTATGACGATTGCAATGTAGAAAACCATAGTAATTTACGTTACAAGTCCGGTAGGGTACTTGTTACAGTACAAGTTAGACATTATGGACGAGGGGACGCTAGGATCCGAGTCAAGAATATCCAAAAGGGTAACTGTTACCAGAACTACCGAACGTGTATCATAATGTATTTTATTTCATACTGTAAGTCCGTTCTGTCTCATTATTTGATTTTAAAAATCAAAAAAATCACATTATATTCTAAAATCCGCATCCCCTTTTTTTCCTGCAGCAACAGTCAACAAGTGAAAGAAAATGCCATATTGGCATATTTTTAAATGTCTAATTTGATTTTTAAAAATGGAGCAGTCCGGTAAGTGTTGCTTAGCGACACTGATACTGTAATGACCAACCTACCGGACTCAAATTGATAATGTAATCAAAAGCCTACCAGGCAGTATAAAAAAATAGCTATTTATGTAACAAGTATATAAATTAGGTCTTTATTAAACGCATATTTTTATGGCCAAGCTAGCTTGCCAGCGAGGCTATAAAATGATGAGTGAATAAAGCCTGTTTATGTATGCGTTATATACATGATTTTATGTACGATTGTGATTGGATGGTATGTAGTTAAAATTAAAAAAAATGATAAAATAAAAATTTGAGCATACCTGGGGTAGGGTTTTAACTCGAGAGGTGATCACGCAGTTGCCACGGCAGTTGAAGTGAGATGTAGATGTTCATGTTTAAAACATGTCAAATTAGTTATTATTGAAAGTTTCTGAAAACAGCTAAAATCATTAAAAAAATCCAGAACGAATATAGTATTAAAAGCCAAAATGAAAACCTCAGAAGTCTTAGAAGAAATAAAGACGGCTGCAGTAGCAGCAGTTAAGGATTCCATTCTTCTTGCGAAGTCAAGTACGTTGTACGAGATATACAAAGCGTACAGACAATGGTGTAATAAAACAAAATGCAGCAAACCGATCAAAATTGTGTTATAAACATTAATCATGATCACAATAAATTTTAAAATCCTAAAACTCTTTTATTAGGTATCAATTTGTTGTAAAAATTTAATTAATTTTTTAATAAAATTTTAAAAATGGTTGTTTGACCATTTGTTATTAACAATTACTTTATTTTACTAAAAAAATAAAGTTACTTAATTTTACCAGTACAATAAAGTTCCACTTTATGGACAATAAATTGTTCTCTAAATAGCACTTTATTGGTCAATCGTACATATATATATATATATATATATATATATATATATATATATATATATATATATATATATATATATATATATATATATATATATATATATATATATATATATATATATAAATATATATATATATATATATATATATATATATATATATATATATATCAACAGGACAACTAGTAATAATGGGGTAGAAGTAAATAAATTTACACAGTAGAATAACAAAGGGATTCCCCAGAAATTATCTAAATAGAGGGAGCAATAAAGATGTTAAGTTCCAACTATTTTTATTTCCAATATCTAGCTTTCGCCTTACATTGTAAGCTTCGTCAGGATAGCTAAAAGTAACAAAAGAAAATCAAAAACAATCAAACACACATTTAGGTTTTTAACTTACAAAATATGTAGTTACTCCTCTACGGGGTCAAGAAGACACTGGAGCGGTGGATCGCATAAATTAAAATACACATATGTATATAAACAATTACAACACATTAATTTTTTTTTTTTTTATGTCACTATTTAAAAAATTAACAAACAGTCTAACAGATACTAGTAAACACGAAAAGGACGTGCCTTTAAGAAATATAAATCACCGACTGAAAGGTGCAGCGATCATCTGATATTTTTTTATAAAAATTTTTTTTGGTGCATAGTTTAAATTCACCAAATGGTATTAATTATTATTATTTTTTCTTTTTTTTTATTATGCCTGATTATATGTATGACAACCAAATGAAAATAAATAGGTAGCGATTTGTTTATATATATATATATATATATATATATATATATATATATATATATATATATATATATATATTATATATATATATATATATATATATATATATATATATATATATATATATATATATATATATATATATATATATATATATATATATATATATATATATATATATATATATATATATATATATATACATATATAGTATTTGGATGTGTTTTTTTTGTCTTTATTTTTAAAGGTTAGAAAATATTTCAGATATTGAAAAAGTTAATGTGACCACTCTCGAAAAATAATGTATGGTTTAGTTTTCAGAGGAGAAAGAAAACTGTTTTTGTTTATAAAAAGCAGGAACTTTAAGAGTTTTTGTAATGTTTTGTGATAATAAATACGTATAAATTGAGCTTAAACCCTCTACATCTTTTTTGTTGTTCATACAATTATTGCATTTAAAAATATAACACATTTCTAGAAAACTTCTTTTAAATGTATTGTTGTCATTGTCCAATGATTTGGCTTCATTAAAAAGCATTCTGTGATCCAAATTATTCACATGGGAGCTCAAACTAGTTATTTGTGGTTTGTGTTTACAATCACTTGTATGTAAGGTTAGTCTTTTGATAGTTTTTGAGAAGTTTGTCCAATATATATTTGGTCACAATCATTACATTTTATAGCATAAACCATGTTAGATCGATGCATTTCATTTGTTTTATCTTTAAGTTTGGTATAGAAAGAGCCCAGTTTTTTACCATTGAGTTGGCCACAGATACATTTAAAACCCTTAAACAAATCAGAAATAGAAGGAGTAGCCCTCAATATATTGAACTTGAACCATCTTTTGGCTCGTCGCTAGGGGTTTGCTGGTTGTTTAAGACTCTATTTTATTTCCATTGCCAGAAAAAAAGTAATTTATATAGGGATTTGGGATAATTATTTTTAAATTTGTATATTTTTTAATCTATTTAGATTTGTTTTATGAAACAAAGGGTGACTTATTCTCATTATTCTGTTCTTAAGACCCAAAACCGTATTGATTTTTTGTTAGTAGGATGATAAGATGAGTAGGTTTTATCTAGAGGAACTGGATTTTTTTTTATACCAGTCTAGCATTTGACGTTGTTTTTGAGATCTAATAACTTTGATATCCAAAAATGGTACTGATTGATCCATTTCCGTTCCATGGTAAAAACCAGATTATATTAAAAAATTGAATATATTAAGTGTCGACGTATTTTATGTTTTGGTAGCGATATAAGCAGATCGTCAACATATGAAAAAGAACAGGAAATTGAAAATCAACTTTTTCAACTACATAGTAAGTGTTTTTCATAACAATTTAGCCATTACGGGAGAAGCTGACCACCCATAGGGAGACCCTTTATTTGTTGAAAAATTCATTTTAAAAGAAAAAAGTGTTATTGTAGAATATGTAACAACCGTTTAAATTTGCCTTTGAATTTGACAATGATTTTGTATTAAATTAAAAGTTCTTCAAAAATTTTTCCGAACTAAATCGAGTGGGGGAGGGAAAAAAGGGCACCACGTCAAAAGATGCCAGGACATAGTCTTGGGGGAAATGGAAGTTATTAATTTTTTTTTCAAATTCGAAAAAAAAATTAACCTAAACTTGTTAAATTTGAAAGATTTATATGGATCTGTGCGATAAAGTTTTAAAAAGGTTGTGTTGAAGACCAACGCAAAAAAAGATAGGGGCCCAGGGGGAAAATCATCTTGTGTACTTTGGGAAGTCCATAATACTTTTAAAGTATATATATATATATATATATATATATATATATATATATATATATATATATATATATATATATATATATATATATATATATATATATATATATATATATATATATATATATATATATATATATATATATATAAAAAAAACAAATTGCTACCTATTTATTTTCATTTGGTTGTCATACATATAATCAGGCATAAAAAAAAAAAAAAAATAATTTAATACCATTTGAATTTAAACTATGCACCAAAAAAATTTTTATAAAAAAAATCAGATGATCGCTGCACCTTTCAGTCGGTGATTTATATTTCTTAAAGGCACGTCCTTTCGTGTTTACTAATATCTGTTAGACTGTTTGTTAATTTTTTAAATAGTGACATAAAAAAAAAAAAAATTAATGTGTTGTAATTGTTTATATACATATGTGTATTTTAATTTATGGATCCACCACTCAGTGTCTTCTTGACCCCGTAGAGGAGTAACTACATATTTTGTAATTAAAAAAATCTAATTGTGTGTTTGATTCGTTGTTTGAATTTTTTTTTTTTTTCTATTTTTTTTTTTGCTATCCTGATGAAGCTTAAATCGTAGGCGAAAGCTAGTTTTGGGGAAATAAAATAGTTAGAACTGAGCATTAAATCTTTATTCCTATTTAGATAATTTATGGAGGCCCCCTTTGTGATTTACTGTTATATATATATATATATATATATATATATATATATATATATATATATATATATATATATATATATATATATATATATATATATATATATATATATATATATATATATATATATATATATATAAACTATAAGTTAAAAAAGCCCTTATGGTCTTTTTTAAAATAAAATCGTTTAAAATCTCTAGATATTAACCAAAACAAATCAATATTTATCTTTGGATAATAATTAAAACAAAATTTTTAAATAGTCAGCAATATCTCATATATATAAAAAACCGTATTAAGCTAAGGAAATGTTTGTAATTGGCTTCCACATGTCATGAAATTTGCTTAAAACTAACCATTGAGGTATCGTAATTAGTGCCGTTTAGTTTACGGTGCCCAAATTCCCTAACCTCAAGGGCCAAGGAAGACATGCAAGCTGTTAAGGTTGCATGTAAAAGGGGCTTTTCCTACAGAATATAACCGATCTTTTATATTATTAATAAAATAAGGACAAAAATCCGCCCTCATATCTCCTTAAGATATATATACTGAAGATATTTAAACCAAATTTGGAATGTTAGCATGACTTGAAATGATGAAACCTACAAAAAATGACAGCTGTAGGTGTACAGCAACGACGTGACGTCTTTTTTTTAGTGTTAAAGAAGGTCACGTATCACCTTTTTCAAAGTTAAGGTTTTTAGTTAAATCACCAAAATTTTTTTGATCCTCACGTTAAATCGTTTTTTTAAAGGCATCAATTTTTATTTTTCCAGTTTAGTATGTTATACCTTTTTTTTTTTACATTTGCTGAATTTTTAGGTGTAATAATAAGTTACTATTTTGTATTTAAGTTATTTGTCTAAAGTACTTTTATTTTTGAAAAATCGGTTATTCATTCTGGTTTAAAATGGCTCGGTCTGTGCAAAAATTTGTTTTTAATTTACTGGAAACTCATCGTAATTTGCATTTCTTGAAAATGTTCAACCCCCTTTTTCCAGAACATAATATTGCCAAAAATACTTCCTAAGATCAGGAAGCCAAAAAAATAGTAAGGAACCCCAAAACCAAAGTTTAGGCTGAAATGGTCCCCATTCACAAAATCTACTAAGCATGGCATATACTTGTGGTATTTTTTATTTATCCGTGAAAAATCTTAAATCGGATCACTTTCCCCCTATAAAAAAAAAATAGTTCATGAAATTAAGGGGGGGACTTAGACAGGGTTAATTTTTTAAACAATGACAAAGGAATTGCTGCAAATCCCCCAAACCGTTAAATATATTTATTTTAGTGACAATCTACCTTTTCCTTTTAATAAAAACAAATTAAAACGTTTACTGAAGTGACGTAAATCCCCGTTTATTTTAAGAAAAGGCACATTCATCCCCAAACATTAAATGTTTGGGGGGGGAAACTGAGCAACTATATTTTAACCCATATTAAAAAAAAAAAAGAACGAGGGAAAAAAGGGATAAAAAGCTTCTGCAAACCCATAGAACTCATTAAATAAACAACATTTGGGCAAAATCCACAAAAGTGTTAACAAAATATTATTTTTTTTCAAGATAAAGCACCAAGATTTTGTCTGGGTGTAGGGGAAAATTCTAATGCCAATTATACAAATAGATGGATTGGTCGTCGTGATTTAATGGAATGGCCACCTGGTCACCTGACCTAACCCTTTTAATTTTTTTTTGTTTTGAATGAAAAAACCGGTTTTTTAAAACTTCCCCAAAATCTGGATAATTTCGTCAACCATCATCGATGCGTGTGCAGAATGGTCCATAACGTCAAAGAAGAATTTAAAAAAAATGTTTATAAGAAGGAAGTCCCTAGTGGAAATTAAAAAAAAACTTAATTTTTGGAATTTTTTTCTTTTATAGGTTTGCCAATAGATTCAATGATTTTTTGGTTTTTTTTTTCATTATTGCCATTATACCAAACGATATTAAATTTTAAAAAGTTGGGCTTTAAGGAGGAGATCCCCCGCATCTCTTTTCAATCACAAAGTTTTAGGATCCCGTTTATTCTTTAGTTGCTTGAATGTGTGTGTGTTTTTGGGGGAATTGAGATTTATTAAATCTACTTATATTATCTTATTTTTTTTTATTAGTTATATTTGTAATATATTTATCATTTTATTTAAAAATTTGGAGAACCCAGCCTTTTGGGGTTGTATGGTGGAGTAGTCGATTACTAATTGGTAAATATCGCCCTAATATGGATTGGGTGAGGGGGTTGTTTTAAAAAATCGATCTTATAATTAATATACCTAACTGTTTATTATTGAACCCCTTATCACTTAATAAAAGAGATTATTATTATTATTATTATTATTATTTTTTTTGAATTGACTAACACTAAGCACCCCTTTTATAATTTAAAAAAAATGTAAAAAAAACCGTCGTTAATTGTTACAGCTAAACAATGCCAGAAAATTTAAATTTAAAAATTTAAAGTATTAAAACAACACTGAAAAATAAAAATGATGCTAAAAAGGGTTTGACGCTAGGCTCTAAACATTTGTGGCGACAGCAAAAAAGCCTTTAAAAAAAGGGTGTTACCCCCCCTCCATAAAAATACATTGATGACGTCACCTTGTTGCAGGGACTTAACAGCCGTTTTTTTTATGTAGGTTTACTTTTGTTAGTCATGCTGACATCCCAACTTGGGTTTTTTAGTTTTTAGTATTAAAGGCGGGGTATATTTACGCCCAAAGGGTTTTTGAAGTCCGACGCGACAGGGGTTTAATATTTAAGGGCGGTATTTTAAAAAAATAGTTTTTTCCCCTAAAAGGGGCAGAAAGTGAAATTTTTTCCCCCCGGGTGAAAGAGCAAAAGTTCCCAAGTGTTGGAAAACAATATTTTTCAAAAAGCGAGAGGAAAAACAACTTAATTTTTTTTAAAATTAATTTTTAGTATTATCTATTAACGAAGAAATTTATACACGAATTATTATTATTAACATTTACAGTAAAAAATTGGGGTCGCGTTTTGAAATTTATTTGCAGTTGCTTTTCTGTAAAAAATTTGGGGGCGGCGCGGCATTAGGTTCTTGATGAGCCAGTCTTTTGCAACTTTGGGGAATAGTTTCGAACCGAGGTTTGTACATTGGAAGATGGCGTTGACGGTTGTTTCTCGATATGGAAGGTGTTTGATAAACATGAGTATTTTGTTTGAAATAACCTTTTAAAATTTGTTAATTCTCGATATCCTTCAGAAGCTGATGTAGAGTTCCAGCCTCTAAGAAATTTAATGTTGGATATTTGTTCCCCAGTTTGCGAGAAAAATTGCAAAGGACCGGCAAAAAATTTTTATACAACCGGGGGAAGTTGGGGAAAGGTCGCTTTTTTATGGATTACACACTCTGTGTTTATAGTTCAAAAAATCGCCATGGTATTATAGGCTTTCTTAAATGGGATACTTTCTATATATATATATATATATATATATATATATATATATATATATATATATATTATATATATATATATATATATATATATATATATATATATATATATATATATATATATATATATATATATATATATATATATATATATATATATATATATATATAGATTCAAAATTTTCCCTTTTTCATCTCCAGAAATAAAAAGCCCCGAGTTGTTTTTTTAAATCGGGGTGTGTATCAATTTAAATTTCCTTTTGGGCTTCAATATAGTCCAGACAAATGTTTGTTAACTCTCTTTAGACAAGCGCCCGTTAAACCAAAAATCTAAATTTTATTAAATTAGTATTATCTGGCGCTTTATCTATATTTTGATATTTCTTTTTTTTAAAATACTTAACCTTTTTGGGGCAAAAACCCCGCGGTTTTTTTTGGTTCCGTCACTTTAAAAACTTGTTAAAAACTATGTTCTTTCGTAACTTAATGATACATTTTAACATAAGTATCTAGACCATAATGTTTGGGGGTTTTCATGTTTTTGATAATTAAGAGAAATAGATCAGAAAAATCTCTTCTTTAAAAGACTTCCATTTTTTTAAACCCGCTCTCAAACATAACAAATTCTTTTTTTTACCTTTTCAATTTCATGGGCAGGGGGAAAACATGCTATTTTGCGCTTCGATAATCGATGCTGGTAAATCTTCCTCAGAATCCATTGAAAATGTTTTCCAATTTGGTTTAAAAAAACGTGACAGAAAATTAATTTTTGATAGATGCATAAACAATTAGTTGGTTGTTTTGGTTCTTTGATAATTTATATGGAGTTATTAAAAAAAAGTACTTAAATTTGGTAAATTAGAATTATTTAATTATTTTTTTTTAATGTTATAAAAATAATATAAAATTACAGCAAACAGTTTCTTTTTAAAATATAACTATTATAGGCAAATTATGCATTATATTATATTTAAAATCTAATAAAGTTCCCCAAAAACCAAAAAAATACTTTTTTCCCACTAGTGCGAAAAGTTCTTTTTTCGCAAGATTAGTGCGGAAAAAAATAGTTTCTCATTTTTAAAAAAAAAATTATTTTAAAATGACATTTATTTTACATTATTTTCAAAAAAAAATTATTTTTCCCGTATAACATTCTCAAAGTTGGCTGGGCTGATGCTAGACTAAGTACCCCAAACCAACCTAAATTGAGCATGGATAAAGCTGGTGGCCAAATTACTTACCGCCTTAGGGGGAAAAAAACTTATTGCTTGAAAAAAACGGGGGGGAGGAAAATTTTCTGCCCCCTCGTGCATAAAAAAAAACTTCAGATTGAAAGATATAAAATAGAAAGGGGGGGCTTTGTTCCTTTTTGTACACCTTGCCACCCTATTTTCGAGTTTTTTAAAACCCTTAATTTAAAAATAACTTGAAATGAGATATAAATTTTTTTTCTT